>LNAC01000358.1:292841-308149 GCA_002007465.1 Ailurus styani
GGGTGGGGGCGGGCAGTGGGGGGTAGGGGAAGAACCAAGACAAAACCAAGAGAGGGGTTGACACTTCCCAAAAGAGCAGATTGCGTGGATGGGACCCTATTCTAAAACAGGAGAATAATATGTTTATAAGAGGGAAAAGCAGATGCCTGCAAGCTCTCCTCAAATGCAAGACGATGACCCTGGGATTTAAATGCCCCCAAGAATCTCTAGAAAGTCATGTGTGGAGTGGCTCTTGGACTGTGGGTCTTTCCCTCCATTTTCTTTTTTCTTTTTTTTTTTCCCCTCCATTTTCAATATTAATTCCAAGCCCTCCGTACGCCACATGAAGGTGGATTCCAGCCGTGATGCTTAGAGAAATGCTTTTCATAGATCCCACTGTACTCTGGGAAAAGATTTATAATTAAAGTGTAACTTTATGTTACTGCATTTGACCATCACTGCCAAAAAAACACAACTGTTATGAAAAGCATCTTACCAGAAGATTTCCCCATTCTGTGTCCACAAACAGAAACAGTTGGTGACTGAGTTGGTGACCTATCTAGCTGTTAGTAATTTTTTTAAAAGTGCATTTAAAACAAATATTGGTTCTAACTGATTTCAAAAAAAAAGATTGTACATTTTTAACCAAAATAAAAAATTATATTTAAAACACTTATATACCCACCATCTAGTGGAGTAACTAAATCTTAACATTTTGCCATATCCCTTTCAAATCTTTTTTTCTTTAATTTAAGCCCCCTTCCTGATTTCCTCCCCCTCCCTTCCCTCTTCCGAAGTAAACACTGAAGCTGGAGAGTGTTATTCTAGTACATGTCTGTTAAATGTTTAATACTGTTGTGTGCTACATATTCATTCATTAATAAATGTAGTATAAATCTGCAAGTTTAAAAATTTTCGATGTTATCATACCACATTTATTGCTATTAAACATGCTTCTTTCTGTCAACATTATGTTTTTGCAATCTCTCCACGTTAATGTAATTGGTTCAAGGCATTTTAATGCCATGATGTATGCTATGGCATAACATACCAGAATTCTACGGATGAATATTTGGATTGTGTCCAACTTGTTGCCATTACAAAGCTTCAGTGATGCTAACTGCACATGTCCTCTTGTATGGAGACCCAAGCAGTTCCCAAGGGTCTATACCTAGAGGTCGAACTGCTATGTCCTAGTGAATGTCTGACCTAAACTTGACTAGATATCGCCGAGTTGCCCTCCATGGTGCTTGTAAAACCCACACCCGCAGTCTGGGCAATGCCCTTTCCCTGTGGTGCAGTGTATTATTTACCTTGTCTGCTGAGCTGGTGATAATGCTATTCAGTGGTTTCTCTTGCCAGGCGTTGGGCTAAGCTATTCACACATATTATTCCATTAATTATCCCATGTAATCCTAGTGATGACCTTATAAAACAGGTTTTATCAATCCCATTTCGCAGACAGGAATCAGAGGCCTGGAGAGGGAAACCACTTAGGGTCAACCTGACAGCGAGTGGTGGGTTGGTAATAACAACCAGCTGTGTCTGGCTCCAGAGCTCTTAAAAAGTAAATATCGTTGTCTTCAAAACTGCAAAAGCATCCTTTTTCATTGAGCAGACACGTGATTTGAAGCCACAGAGACAATAAGATTCCCCAAGTGCTAAAAGATTGGTACACATCCCTAGGCTGAACCCAGCGCTCCTGACGCCTTACTCTCCAACCTGAGGCTGGCATGAAGGTCAAGGTGGTCTCCTTGACAGTTTCCCCCCAAGGAATCAGCAGAAGGTTCCAACTGGGTGGCATCAAGGGCAGACATCCTTGCTTCTGGGGCCAGCTGTCATGGTGTTCACAGACCCTAGCCCCTCCTTCCAGGAACAGCTTTCCAGCCCCGGCCCCCTCACCATCAATCAGGGCCCTGTGGAGTGCATCAGTCATGCAAGCCATTTGGAACATTCTTCCAAGAGAGGGAACAACCTCATAAAGCCTCAGCAATTGAATCAGAACAAATGGATCCTAAAGATGGCTTTCGACTCAGGCCCTAGTAAGCCGACGGAATGTTAAAAAGACACATGAACCTCAGAACTGAAAGCAGAGAGCACGAGGGAAATCCCCTTGGTCTGATGAATCAATTCCAGAAAAACCCTTTCACCTGGTCCCCATCCATCAGCACCAGAGTCAGGCGATGGGAAATGGTGGCTCTCGCTCTTAGCACCTCTGTGTTACAGTTATCCATACTCTGAGTGTGGTCAAAGAAAACCAAGCCTGGGACAGAGACCAGGAAACCCTGACTTAGGAAGAGTGTACAGCAAAAAAGTGGGTTTTTCCCTTCCCACAGGAGATACAGGGATGCTGACTTCCCGCTCAGATTCCTATGGGGAAGGCGCTATTCTCCGGTGCTTTGGTTTTAGTTCACAGAAAGTCGCTGCTGGGTCATGAGGGTCCCTGGTTAGTTTCAAGTTCATCCTGGTGGCAGAAGTAGCGCCCACTGGTCACATAGCCTTTCCAGAACGTCGGAGGAAGACTATGGTGGACAAGCCGACCAAACCCAGTGCCTGTACCATCACCATGGCTCGAGCGTATGGCAGGGGACTCTTTGGGGACAACTGGATCCCAATACGGAGGAAGGGCAGGGCAAAAGTGAGGCGCAGGCTTTGGGGGCAGCTGGCCCTAAGTTTGAATTCACCTATTAACTGTGTGACTTGAGCAAGCAACTTAACTTCTCTGAAACTCAGTTTCCTCAGCTTTCGAGAGGGAGGTAATATCACCAACCTCAGCAGACTACTGGAATGATTTTTTTAAAAAATGTGTTTAGAGCACATAGCACAGTGCCTGGCACATGGTTAAGACTTCTACTTGCAATTATGGTGATTCTATTTTATAAATTAGAAAAAAGCACACTTCTTCAAGACAACTGACTGCCATCGGATAAAAATCCTTCTGCAAGTCTGTGATGACTATGCAGTGAATGGTGCCCTTGGAGATGTGTAATGGACAATTCGCACCACACTATAATCACTGGCATTGCAAGTGGTAAGTGCTCAATAAACAGCAACAAATATTGATCAGTAAGAATAAAAATACCATCACCTAAGAACTCCATGAGGAGTCTTTTAGATGGCACTGAAGCAGGTTACAAATGAGTTTCCAGGACCCCCGGAAGTGTACAGAGCTCACGAGTGGAGGTTTGGGAGGGGTTGTGTGCAGAGGGCAGTGGAAGGTTGTCAGGCAACAGTCCCAGCAGGAGACGAGCAAGCGGAGGATTCAGAATGCTCGGGTCAAGCCCAAGAGGCAAGCCTCATCAGTCAGGGGCAAGTTGAAGGTCTGACAGCCAGAAGGTCATCCAGAGCGCAGACCACCTCCCAGAACGGCACTGGGAGCATCTGGGGGCAATACTTCGCATGAGAGGAAAAGCCCGTGAGCTGTGTGGGACGCTGGAGGAGCTGCATTGCCTCTCTCTCACCCATCTCGGCTCCCAGACACCCTTGTTCTCCCAACAGCCTTGGCGGGGGGAGGGGGGGAGTGTCTCACCTTTACACAGTACCTTGAAAAACATCACTTTATTGGTTTGTTCGTTTACTAGTTAAAATTTTAAGACCATATAGTTTTTTTTTTAAAGACAACAATTTCACTCAAGAAATGGGCCAAGGACACAAATGGGCAATTCCTAGGACAAAAATGACCCACGAGGAAATGGACATAAGCTAAATCTAAGAGGAAAAATTTTAAAACAGGACAATTTTCCTCTCATCAAGCCACAGGAGAAATGAAGACTGATAATATCTAAAGCTGATAAGATGATGGGGCAATGGGCGCCTTCCCATCCTACTAGTGTGTGTAGAAGATCCTTTTGAACATTGTGGAAACCAATTCAGAAATCTTCATTAAAATTTAAAGACAATATACCCTCTGACTCAGAAGTCACCCTTCTAGGAGTTGATTCTACAGAAATAAAACACATAGCAAAGTACACAGTCAGTCTGCTGCAGCCTTCTCGGTAGTACCAAACCGCTCGCCCCCCAACCAAACAAAAAAACAACTGGAAACAACCTATTGCCCAACAGAAGGTTAGAACTGAATACCTACAGTTTTTCTATGGTGTGAACATTAGGGTGCATTAAACACAGAAGGTAGATTTATTTATACTGACCTGAAAGGATGCACTTGATATTGTATCAAGTAAATTGCAAGCTGCAGGCCACAGTTCTGTTAAATTTACATAAATATGTATGTATATATGTAAATAGGGATATGTGCTATAAACTCAGGGGAAAAAAATGGGAAGGACATACACTACACTATGAACCGTGGTAGCCTCTGGGGGTGTGATGAAATTGCCAAACTTTGGTGGGTGCAGAACACTGACTTCCTGCTTTGTATCCTCACTTCTTTAAGGGGTAGCATCGTGAGGATTTTCACTTGCATGTAGCTAATTACACAACAGCTGGGAAATACTGACAAGAGTTTTTTTTCATTTCTGTTTTTTGTTTCTCCCCTTCCTCAGGGTTGTGTTACATCACATGTGACTTCACAGGTGCGCCTTTGAGGGACCCATCACCGTGAGTGGGTGGAGGAGTCTCTGGTGCAGGAAGTGTAGTAGAGAGTTCTCAGACATCAGGGATACAATGGCACACTGAAGCTGGCTCAAATTAATCAAAATCAAGTTTGTACCCCTTGTGTTCCAGGTGTAGACACTGAGACCCAGAGCGCAGGCAGGGCCTGGAAGATGTCGTTACTCACTCAGGCCAGAAGCTATTTACAGAGAGAATGAGCACTCAAAACACAAGCATGTGTGTGGTTCTGTTTGAAAAAGCAACTGACCAAGGCCCAAAGCAAACATCCACAACAGTAAACAAACAAGTCTTGCATAGGTCCTAGGGGTCTTTCCAGCCAGGTTCACTGCCCACGGCTGACTTCCTTCTCTTTGCCAGACCCTCTGACAAGCACCTTGTCTCCATTATCCTCATCCTTAACACACCCTGTGAGATAAGTTTGATTCATCCCATTTTTTTTTTTTACGAAAATATAAATTGTGCTCATTTATTTTACATTTTACTAACGAGGAAACTGAGGCTCAGAAAAGAAAACTCAAGTTGCACCAGGTCACACAGCATACAAGTGGCCGAGGCATATTTTAAATCCAACCATGTCTGTCTAATGCTCTGACACGTATCTTCTAAAGAAAAAATGACTTCCCCATCTCAAAGGCCTTTTTTTAAGAAACATTTGTGGAAAGAGTGGTGCCCCCAAAGATGCTAGCCCAAAGCGGGATTTGGGCTGGGCAGCTCTTCAATCATGCAGGCCGTGAGCCAAGGGATGTCTGGTGAGGCTTCCTCTGGCTGTTCCAATGTGTAGGCAGCGCAGGCAGGTGGGATTCTAGGTGACCTGGCGAAATGGGAAGGATGGCCAGGCCGGATGCAGCCTTCCCGGAGCTTATGGGGAGCTCGCTGGTGAGTCCTGCTCATACACAGCCTGTCTGCCGCCTGAGCAAAGAGAACAAAAGCTGCTCTTGCTGACTCAGTAGCTCAGGCCACTGTGGGCATGTCCCTGAGCCCAGGCACAAGCGCTGCTCATTCCATTTTTCTCATCTGTTGAAAAGTACGTGATCAGTAAGCTTTTGTTTTGAAAATAAACACCCTCTTGGATTCCACACTCTCTAGGCCAATCCCTTCAGCCTTTTATTGATGATTCCATCTCTCCCAACTGCCCTCTCCTGAAGAGATATTTTTCTTTTATTCTTTTGGGATTTGGCTGACAATTGATTTCTCCATGCTGGTGGAGTCATGGGGAAAGGTAGAGAAAGATCTTAGTTGTGTGTATGTGGTGGGGGGAGGGTAGAAAGAGTGGGTGAGAAGGAGGTTCCGCTTCTTTATTTAGAACCCATTTTCACCTCTATTTGCTTCCACCTCAGCTTCTTGTCTGTAATGACAAAGTGTGTGTGTGTGTGTGTGTGTGTGTGTGTGTATTTTTTTAACATCAAGAATGAAAAATGACTAATCACCTTGGATCAGATTACTGAAGAGATAGGAGCTAATTTTCTATAAGCCAAACCAAAAGATGTAGACATGGAGGTAGTTAAATCTGAGGATTCTGGAAAGCCTCCACCCAGCTCTGCTGAAAGTATTTCCTTCAGTCTGCCTACCAGTGGTGGCTGACAATCTATTATTAGAGAGTCATTCCTGGGGCTGATACTGTGCTTGTTAAAATGTGCATCAGAATAGTAGTCCCTCACATTTGCATAGAATGATGGGATGTTTGGAGATCTTTTATATCTTCATCCATTAACCTGGTCAAATAAATTCTACAAGCCCCTACTGTATGGCAGGTGTAGATAATATGCTGGTGTTGCAATGGCAGGCAAGAATGGCCTGACATCCTGTGCTATAGGAGAGCACAAGAACGGTTAACCAACTAGACCTGGGACTACACTCCATGCCCTAGACTCCTGATCCTGTGTTCCTTCCATAGGACTACCTGTCATACTAAAGCCTGGGTGGGATGAAATATTACACCTTTGCAATCTTGGTAGAAATCAGTCTCTCAGTTCATTTCTATATGATAATCATCTGGGTATGGCCAGAAGGAAAGGGAAGGCCCCATGGTGGGCAGTGGGGGTAGTGAGGGTCACCTGTGGGATTCCAGGGTGCTTATGATACACAGAAGATCTAGGGACAGAAACCAGGGTGAGAATAGTATGGGAAGATCCAGAAACACACACCTCCTCCCATCCACAGGACTCCTTGGCAAGCCTTTTAATTATCACTGGTTAACTTCCTGTCCATTTCAGACAGTGGTTCTTTTAAAATTCTCTTCCCAGCTCCCTATGCCTACAAACATCTCTGACTCTCTTTCAAGACCTTACCTTCTTTTAAGAGAAAGTCAAGGTCATTCAACATAAGTCTCAGAGGTTATACATTTCTCTCTTAATACTGTCCCCCGAGTGCTCACTGGACGTGGCAGGTGGTTTTATGGGCCAATGAACTCTTGCTCCTACTTCTCCCATTTCCTGTAGGACCAAATATCTGAATCCTCCTGCATTTGTATCTTCACACTCAGCTTCCTCTGGCTCCCTCGTCTTGGTCTACAAATAGGCCTGATTCTCTCCTACCTAAAAAAAAAAAAAGGTCTTTCCACTGTACAACCTCCTCTTTCTTCAATTTCTATGGTGTCCACCTCCTCACCTCCCAGATATTCATCTGGCTTTCTTCTTTCACCATCCCAGTGATTTTTTGTTCAATGCCAACTCTGAACGTCCAATGCCAAAAGACATGGTCTTGCCCAGCCTTCCTTATCCTCACCATTTCCCTTATACTAAAAAATACTGACTTTTCCCTCAACCTGGAACTGTCCCCCATACCCTGCTTCTGTGATACTACATGCAGATTCTGTCCTAACATCACTACACACCCTTCATTTTCTCCCACACTGCCTTCTCTGAGTTCTACACTCATGTATCCCAACAACCACAGAAAGACAAGTTGGCAAAGAGATGACCAAGAAATGTCAAGGAGACCAAAGAAGAACTCTAAAACGTCCAATGTCACAGAAGCCAAGGAATGAACAAGGAAGGAAATGGATACCAACAGGATCAAATTACTTAGAGTAACATTTCTTGGCTTTTTCTAAGACAGATCCAGGTCCAAAAGCAGAACTGCATGAATGAACTAGGCTTTTGTGGTTTGCTGTCTATAGTAGGATTTTATACAGAAAGGACCTCCTAGTGACTAGAGCTTCCCAAGTAGAAGGTGGGGGACCACGGGTCAGGTGGGCAGGTACTAGATAATTCTATCTTTTCTCAAATTCTTTGATTATGTGATAGTTTCCCTCAGACTTTTTCAGGGGACTTCTAACATCCAGTTATCACGACCACCGTCATCATCATCATCTCCACCATTATCACCACCATCACCAACACCCTTACCACGACCACCACTACTGCTGCCATCATCTTTATTATTATTCTCCCCACTACCATTAGCATCACCATTATCAAATATCACTGAATGGTCCTGAATGGTTTTGTGCTGAGGACTTCACATACATTCTCTTCTTTAATGATCATATCAACTCTGAAAAATCAGTTATTATTTCAGTTTTATAGAGGAGAAATCCAAAGCTCAGGAAGGTTCAGTAACTCATCCATGATCATACAGTTATTATGTCCTAGGAGGAGAATTTAAATGCTAATCTGCCTGATTCATGCCAGGCTGCCTCTCTTGAAATGTGAAAGAAGACAAACCTGCCAGTGACATATTCAACAAGCTAATGCAGAAGAGGGAGTTCTTTTAAAAAGTAAGCAAGAAACGCTGCCATAAGTTGCAAACATGTTGATTCCAGGAAAGTTAACATTCTCAGGCCCTGGTCATATTAAGACAAGTCTGTCTTTCAACACACACATTTTCCAGCTTGTTAAATTGAGATGACTCTACATTTGTTCATAGAGTTTGGCATCTTCCAAAAAAAAAAATGTTGAAAATCTAATGCAATGATCAGAAGATAAAAGCTCTCTCTTTTCTTATTTGCTTAGAAGGACCCAGCAGTTTAAAATGTTTTCTCTACTAATATACACAAGAGAGTTTATTAATCCAAAATCAAGATATCTGTTTAAATGTAGAGCAAAGGATTGAGGTCAAAAAGACATAGATACAACTTGCTTATCTTTAACAGGATACAGGGAAACTAAATAGTGGTTTAATAGCATCTTTCCAACATTTTGTCTCCTAATGGGCTTTGCAGGATTATTTTACATTGCAATTTTTCCTGTCCAATACCAAAGTTCTTCAAAGACTCTATTCCCATCCCCTACCCTTTTGGAAAATGGCAGGAGGAGAGGGGGAGGTGAAAAAGCCCTCTTGCAAATCCTTTTCCAAAAATCTTTGGCTGAACAAAGACTTTCCCATTTAAGAGCAGGTGACAGTAAGATCTCTCCCATAGGCAGCACATTAAGACTCTCTGAAGAAGTAAACAAATCCGTTATGATGAAAGCCGGACATTCCTCAGGACCAGGATCTAATGAAAATGTCAGTGTTTTATGCAGTTTAAAAACTGACAATTCAACAGTTTTACAGGAGCTATTTAATGTTTATCATCACTTACAAGAGCTCAAATGCAGACAAGGAGAAGGGCAACAGAAGAAACCAAGTAACTCCTTGCTTAGAAGCTGCGATGTAACCCATAACCCATGAGGGTTTTACAGTTTGTCAAGTACCAGAACCCTCAGGCACTAGGGCACAGGTCTTGGAAGAGGTAAGCTGGAAATCCACACTCTAAGATATAATCATCACAGTGACCGTGCTCTGCACTTTCATTTACACCCTTCCCCATGAAAGCCTCAGCCACTGGGGAGTCAGGATACCAGAGAAAGCTGTTAAACCAACACAAGGCAATGCATTAAGAGTCTCTGAGTGTTTGCCAAATGCTGCTT
This sequence comes from Ailurus styani, assembly GCA_002007465.1. Taxonomy (NCBI): domain Eukaryota; kingdom Metazoa; phylum Chordata; class Mammalia; order Carnivora; family Ailuridae; genus Ailurus; species Ailurus styani. The sequence goes on from LNAC01000358.1 coordinate 302,243, forward strand.
TAGATACTATACAAACCACTAAGAGAAGAGAACTAGAATATGTAACTTCAAAACTCGTACAGAGGGACATAAAAAGAAATAAAGAACGCAGAGTCGATTTAAACAGGGCGGTAAGGGAGAGAAAAGGAAGAAAAAGAAAACACCACCTATGATAACAGGACATACAAAATAAGAAGACAAAGCTAAGTCAGGTAGAGAAGTCACAATAAATATAAATGGCTCAAATTCACCCACCCGTGGCAGAGACCCCAGATTAAAAAAAAAATAATCCAGCTTTACGTTGCTTATGAAATGGACCAGTGACACAAAAAAGCTGAAAATAAAAGGACAGAAAAAGCCTACACTCACAAATTAACCAAAAGGATGTTGCATTAGCAATACCATCAGACAGGATAATAAGTAAATAAGAGCATTAAGAGTGATTAAGGGGGTTATTAATGATAACAAGAACAACCCATTAGGAAGTTATGACATTAGATAAAGAAATTAAATATGCTTAAGGTCATAGCCTAAGCTGCCTTCGGCTTAGGTCATGATCCCAGGGTCCTTGCTCAGCAAAGAGCCTGCTTCTTCCTCTGCCTGCTGCTCCCCCTTCTTGTGCTCTCTCTCTCTCTCTCACTCTCCATCTATCTCTGGCAAATAAATAAAAAAATCTTTAAAAAAAAAAGATCATAGCCTAGCAATAGATAAGACAAAAACTGATAGAATTACTAAGAGAAATGATCAAATCCATAATCATCATGAGTATCTGCTTACCTCTCGGAAACTGAGCAGCTAAACAGCTAAAACATTAACAGAGATACACAAAATTTCAGTTACATAATTTATAAGCTTCATCTAAAAATATACAAAGAATATGAACTCAAAGAGAGAATATACATTCTTTTCAAATACACATGGAATATTTATACAAAATTAAGCATGTACTTGGCCATTAAAAAATCTCAACAAATCCCAAGAAGTGATATCAGATGCTTGACATCTGAACTTCTCTGTTGAATATTGAAATTTTAGAACCTTACACATCAAGGCTCTTTCACCCAATTCTTTGTGTAGAATTTTTTTCTCATTTTCCAAGGCCTTTCTTGCTTTTACCTCCTCACAGAGGACTTCTCTGATTACCTTAGCTACAGTAGTGCCTTCCATCCCCTGTCACTCATTATATCGCTCTACTGTATTTTCTTCATGCAAATAACTTGTCTTTGAAATCACCTTATTTGTTAGTTTACTGGTTTACTGTCTCTCCCCACCTCACCCCTCCAACTAAAATGGACTGCATTTGCAACCTCTTGCTTCTGGAATGGAGCCTGATACATAGTAGGCATTCAGTAAACATAGGCTGGGGTCAGCATGTCTTGGCAGGCTGCAGTACTCACAGCCTCTCATAGAGTACAGATCTCTCCCCTAGAACAGATCACATTACATTAGAATTATTTGTATGACTGTCTCAGTAAGAGATAGTGAGCTTGTCATCATATCTGTGTACATAACTGATGCCAAATAAATTGCTGTTGAATAAACTGTGACCTCCTTTGTGTGCCAGAAGAAGTTTGAAACCTTGAGAAGCCAAGTGACCTGTTTAAAGCCATATATTGTGCCTGATTCTTGACTGTGAGCATCACTCTGATCCTCTCCAAGTGACCTCTGTATCACACCACATCATGTGTTGAGGCCACAAATAAGGACGAAGGAGACAACTTGGAAATACCTTTTTCAACAACCTTGGAGTTTCTGCTATTATCACACAGATACTAGCCTTTGCCAATTCTATTACAATTGACTCAAATCATTTCTTATAATAACTACACATCTCTACAAGGACTGGATTTCTGATTTAACAAGGGATAGAGCTTAAAATAATAGCTTGTTGACTCAAAATCAGCAGTGTGGCTGAATTATCAGCCAGGTGGTTAAAGAAGGAGGAAATACTGTGTGACCTTGGACACATCGTTTAGTGGATCTAAGCCTCGGTTTCCATATCTATGAGATGGTCATAACATCATTACTTAAGCCATAGGTTGCTCTGAAGACTAAATTAATTCAACAAAGCACTGAACATCGAGTATATGTCCCAGTGTGCTTAATAAATGTTGCGAAGATTTCAGACCCTCGTGTAGTCACCTTGATTACTTGGCATTAGTGGTTTGAGAGCTTTGCTCAAGAAACTGGTTTTTGATAATCTGCCTTCCAGAGATATAAGACTTCCACAAAATGGGTCTTAAGGTTCTTTTGAATCTGATTAAATCCATTCCTTATTGTGAGAGCTGAGCTAGAAAAGTCCCAGCCAATGCCACATGTATTGGTTGAATGGGCTTTTTACTGAAGATTTCAGGAAGATGAGGCTGCTAGAGGGGCAGCCAAGTGACAGCATTGATTAACAAAGGGGCATATTGTCTGGCACATTCTTCTCTGACCTAACTCTCCTCCTGCTTCAGAAGGAACTATTCTAGAATGGAAAATTTCCACCATGAACATCTGCTTGCCAGATCTGCTCCAACACTGTAGACACTGGTAAAAGCCATCAGACATTAAGGATTGTCCCTTGGACTGGGAGCTACTTGACCGAGGGCACAACCAAATTTCAAATTTGGAACAGCATAATTTAGATGAGCATTCCTTTTAAAGGTAAAAAAAAAAAATTTACGTAGCCCTCCACTTGAGTAATTTTATTCTTCTTATTTTTTGATTCAGAAAAACACGGGTGACAAAAAGCTACTAGGAACTCAGAAAATTTCTAAGTGAATTATTTTAGAAGTCACAGTAGTCTCTACACATATGTCAGAAATCGTCACTTGTATATTTACAAAGCATTCTATTCCAGTCCGGGGTTGCTTATGTGTGTGTGTGCCAGGAGGAGGGGGGGAGGGATGAGGCCTCCCGAGGGGCTTCAGCCCGTAGCGAGACTGTAGTTCACTGACGGGAAATGTAGAATTTGTTACCTTGAAACCCGGGTTTTTAAACTTCAGCACTATTGATATTTTGGGCTGGAAAATTCTTTGTTGTCAAGGCTGTTCTGTGCATTGGGGGATGTCTAGCATGGTCCCTGGCCTCCACGCGCTAGATACCAATAGCACCCTTCTCACACATAACCTAAGTTTCAGTAACCGAAAATGTCTCTGGACATTGCCAAATGTCCCCTGGGCGACAAAAGTGCCCCAGACTGGAAACCGCTGCTTTCAACTTTCTCCACAGTCTAGCTCTCTCTAATGAAAGTTGCTTGTTGAGGCAAGCTCTGCTGTAGAGGAAGAGGATTGAATACGGGGTAAACACTTTTCGTTGGAAGACACTTAATAGGTATGAGATTTGGTTAGGCTGAGGATAGTGATGATTTTATCTAATTATTTATTTTGCTCCTCAGAGTCAATCTTGCAAGTGGAGTCTTGGAGATAAAAAGAACCCTGGACTGGAGGAAAGTAGAGTTCTCGTCCCACCTCCACTGGGAGCCAGCTCTGTGACCTTTGGCAAATCACATCCTTCTCTGGGCCTCAGTGTCCCCGGAAGTCTAACACCTCATATGGGGCACTGAGGCAGAGGGCCATAGCTAGGATGGAAAATGGAAGGGGATTCTACCACCCACCATCCACTAAGAATGCAATAATGGACCCACAGTTGACATCAGAAGCAGCTAAGACCTATATACATAGGAGGGACAAGATGAGGGATATGGGCCTTAGATAGTTAAGAACCTGAGGCTAGCAGATGCTCCAGAAGAAAAGGCTAAAACTAAGAAAAGAAGCAATACATGTATGCAGATGTAGCAGGCCAAAAGGGTTTAGTAAATACCAAGAATATATAAAGGAAGCGAATACTAGACATAGGTTAGCAAAATTGTTGGCTTGTCTGCATAAAGAAAAAACAATCCACAAGCATCTCGGAAGAAAATAACAGGCTGCCTTTAAGAAACACACATCGGGCCAGCCTCTGGAACCGCTAGACAGAGCAGGACCTCCCACGTGTATGCATAAGACAAGGCAAGCATTTGTGTCTACCATCTTCCCCACCCAAGTCCCAATTTCTGTTGATATATCTGGGATTTCAAATGAAAACATTTTTGTTTTCGGCGTTATATCCCTTTTCTTTCAAGAGCCACTTTGGACAAGTGTGCTCTGGCTTTGAATCCATGTTTATGACAGTGGTTTGTGATGCTCAAGACTAATTCAGGAAGGGGACAGGGGCTTCAGGGGGTGCCAGTGGGAGCAGAACACCTGTCGAGAGAGCAGGTGGGCTGTGCAAGGGCCATGCTGTGGGCTCTGTGAAGCTGTCCGGGTGGCCCCGGCCCCACACCCACCCAGCCCAGAGCAAATGAGTCAGAATCCCTGAGGTGGGGCCTGGGTAAGGGCCCACTGCATTCTGACGAGAAGCTCAGGTTGGGCGGTGATCTGCTGACACTGACCCGACAGGCCCTGCCGCGTGGCAGCCGGCCAGGTGAGTGTCATTCACATTGCTGCCCACCGCGACGCCCTCTTCCGCATGTCCTAACCTGGGTTGTGCACTGTGCTGACAGGAGCCAGGGAAGTAACGTGAAGCAGGCATGCGAGCCTTATATAAGCAAGATATCAGGCCGCTAAACTCGAGAGGGCAGGCTGGGATGGGAGGGATTGCTGTTGCCATCTGTGGGAACACGGCCCAGGGTAGCCAGATCAGCTGATTTTTCCCCAAATCCAGAATGCCGGATTATATGTGATGTTTGCAGGTTTGGGGGGGACCCTATGTGGGCCAGCCCAACTGCCAGCTGGGCGGAATTGACTTATAGGCTCTGTTTGGGACCCCGGCCTCAAATTTTTCAGGTCTTCAGAAATGGTCCCTTCTTTCCATCAAAGAAAATGTCTGTCTCCTCAGAAACAGGCTGGGCCTTTTTCGGCAAGTAGAAACTCAGATGCTCCAAATAACTGTCTTCATTAATTTGTTAATTTTTTTAAAAAGGCACTCAGACCCCCCTGAAGTTTAACTGCCCTCTGTCATTTTGTGCTCCCAGGCTTTGTGCAGACGACCGGGGAGCTGTCATGCCATGAGCTCCCTCCTATGCGAGAGTCCAGCCTCTCTGAAGAGCAGCAGACACGCTCTGAGCCTGGTACCCTGCACTGTCACTCCCGAGTGACAGGAGAGGGATGAACAGCTGCAAAATTCAAGGGGACAAGAACACAGAAGGATTCAGAAGGCAGAGTTGGCCTTGTACTCTCTCTAGAATAACCAGTATGGACTGCGAGCTTGCGTGCACCAGGCATCGTGTTCCGGCCACACAGTTAAACAGGAAGGACTCAGTAACTGCTTTTGAGCGAGCGGGTCAACAAATAAATGAATGAATCAGGTATCACTTTTACTTCATACTCCTCAAATCGAGTTTCAGCATTGCAAGGTATTTGGATTTGCAGAATCTCTTCTCTCATTTGTCAATTATTTCTGAGAGCCAGATCCATGCAAAGTCAGCACACTGGGCACGTGTGCGTGCACACATACAGACACACACATACAACAGACAGAAACCTGCCCTCAAACTGATTGAAATGGCTCCCTTAGAGCCACACAAGAATCTTCCAGAGTATTATAAATGTCCCCTACGGGCAGCTTTGCTCTCAAGGAGGAGACCAACAGAGGCTGCCCCGAAAAGGAAGGGGTCTCAGAGAGACACTGGAAGGGCTGGAGGCCAGGCGCTGGTGTCGGGCGTAGGCACGGTGGTGTGAGTACTGTCAGTGCACTCTTGGAAATCTGTCTTTCCTCCTTTCAGGAGGAAGAGCTGCTCTGCTGGGGCTTACTCTTATAGACAGTGTTTGGCTGTTTTCACCCAGGTAGTTGCTCAGAAGATTCTCTGCTGGGGCAGCCTCTGTGGGCAGAATCCCAGCTAGTATAGGAGGTGGTTCTATTCCCCAGGGACACTCCCCCAATCCTCCCTCCAACCCCCCCATCCAC
>LNAC01000358.1:308477-362861 GCA_002007465.1 Ailurus styani
CCCCACCCCCCCCCACCGCCAAATGCCGCCAACCTAGACACCTTCCTGAATAAACACCTGGTCATCCTTCGGTTCTCAGCTTCATGCTCGTGTCCAAAGAGAATGCCTCCTTGCTAACCAAGAGGGAAACTGCTTCCCTGTTCTCTGCTCTCCTCGCTCTATTATTCAGCAGAGCACCTTTCAAGTGTGAAAACACACCTTTATTTGACTAGATATTTGCCAAGGTCTCCTGGCCTCCAGGCCGAGAGCTCCCGGAGGGCAGGGACAGGCTGTGTCTGTCTTGTTCACACATGCATTGTCAGCCACGGGTGGTAGCCCAGTTTTGCCTTCTAAGCCAGGAAGGGCTTCCTGGCGAGCTGGAGTATTTCTGTGGTGGGGAGACTTTCCTCTGTTTCCTGGGAGAACTCCACAAGCCAAGTGAGGCCATAAGGCTGCGAGGAGCCCTTCCCACTTCCCACTCTCCTTGATGACTCCTGCAAATCCACCTTTCCCCTCCTCTGTTGAAGAGCTCAAGTGGGAGGTTTTGTAAAAAGCAAATAATGCACCAAACCAGAGATGCTACACTTAGACTATAGTCTGTTGCTGCAAGAGTTGTGGATAGTCAAAACAAAATCAAGACAAAAAGCAAAACCAAAAAATCATTGCCCTAGTTCCTCACTCTGACTCCCAAATCTTTAAGCACCCCTTTGCCTCAAATTCAAATAAGTTTTTTTAAACAAATCATATCTAAAATATATCTTTCCCCTTTCTCATTATAAAGAGAATCGTAAGAGAGCACTATTTTTCACATTCAATAAAAACCCAAACTGCTGCTTTGTTCCTAAAACACATGGTACATTTACTACCCCAAAGATCAAAATTGGCATTTACAGATAACTTTTTACAAAGACAAAATCTAACGAACATGGTCACCATCTTTCTTAAAAGTGAAGCCAGCAAGAGTCTTGCATGGGCTCTAGAATGTTCTGATGCCACACAGAGGATGTCACACTCAGCAGCCCCAACCTCCATCCGTGTTTCTTCAGTTCTCAGTGGTTGGCTATGCCCACTGGGCCAACTCTCAGAGAGAGAAACCAATCCAAATACATAATACTAAGACCAAAGTAAACCACATTTAATATTTCCCTAATGAATCAGCAACTCCTTTCAGACTTGGCTGCACTTCAAGATGAGGCTGCTAATATTATCACATGAATATATTATCACATCAATACATACAAATATCAATATATTACTATATTAGCCAAGAGGGACATTGGTTTAGAAATGTTGTATCATACGAAAAAACACTTCAGTGACCAAACCTATTACTGAGCCTTTGCAATTTTCTCTCTTCCTCCCCCTTCCTCCCCCTTCCCGCTGACATTACACTCAGCAGGTGTGTTCGAGGATTAGAAAGAGGGCCAGTGTGGTGTGGCAGAGCACCAGGGGACGGAGGCAATGGCACCAGATGAGGCCGGGCATGTAGGCAGGAGATGGCGCATGCCAGGCTTTGGAAGCCTTAGCCAAGCATTCAGATTTATTCCAAGCACAAAGGGAACTGCCTGGAGGCACTTAGGAAGTAAGTGTGTGATGTCATTTACAGTTTATAAAGATCATTCTGCCAAACTGTCTGATGAATTTATGCCTTGTGCCCAAAATGGATCACGAGCTCCTGGCTGACAAGGCTAAAGGTATACTCCCATTAATGACCTCGCCTCATGTACTCACAGAAGTTTTAAACTGAAAGTCCTTAGACTCCTGCGTGCGGCACAATCACCAGGAGGTGCATTCAGACCCAGCTTGCTGGACCCCACCTGCAGAACTTCATTCCGTAAGGCTCGGTGGGGCCTGGGAATCTGCATTTCTAGCAAGTTCCCAGGTGATAGATGCTGGAAAGCAGGTCCAAGCAGGGCACTTAGAGGGCCAGTGCTTAAATTTGTACGCTGAATAAATCAGTCAGTGAAGGGACATGAAAATAATCTTTCAAACAAAGCGATGGAAACAATTAGCGGTTTGAGTCTGACCTAAAATGGCAAACCATTTATTCTGATTTGTCTTTTTCTGTTCGTGAATTGTTCCCCTTCACCACGTTACGCAACGATAACCAGAGAGCTAAGCCCTGCGTGCAGAGGTATTCTGAAAGGACATAAATCATTGTGATTAGACAAGACGAGACACTTCAGAGACCACATCACCGAGTTTAATCACAAATCAAATGTCATTCAAAAACAAAATTTTTTTTTAACGAAAGTATGTGATTTATTTGTGTAGGCAGTAATTATCTGCCTCCATCCAGAAAGGATATGAGGTGGCAAGACATCCGCTGGTGCTATTCCCAAACTGAACTTTTTCTTGGAATTCAGGCACAAAACTACTATGGCCCATCCCTACCTAATTCCAAGCACGCAACACTGGTGAACACACCTACTCTAAGAAGAGGTTGTTCAAACGCTCTTTCTTAAAGGAAACCCCCAAAGATCCTAACTGAGGTGATTATTATGCCAAAGCAGAAATGTAACTGAAGAATAAAAACTAAATAGAGCCCCAGAACCAAGTGAGAGAGAACACGCTTTGGCTCTAGGGGAGTGTGTCCAGACCACTACGGAGGAAGCACCCCGGGGCTCTGAGGGTGTACTTTTCCCTGCCACATGTGACCCCATGGTTTCCACAGGCAAATGTCCATTCACCCAGAAATTGTTATCATGGCCCAACCAACAACAGGCAGCCAAACTTGGGGGGTTTAGGTCCTTAGTGGGAAGCCCTTTTGCCCGAGGCCTACAAGGTCAGAGGTTCACGTTCTGCCTAAGGAAAAAGCTGGTTAGACAGCCCCCAGGGCTGTGGAAAGCTATACGTAAACACTGAGGGGTGGTCTCAATGCCAGCTCATTTCTTTGGTAGTTATTCAGGATCTCATAGTCCAAGAGGATGGGGTGGGGGGCAAAGAGGGGCGGGATTAAAACATCAAAAGCCAGAGGATCAAAACAAGAAAGCCTGTTGAAAATCACAGACCTTGAAAACAAATAATAAATAGTCATGAAATAGGAACCATGAATGAACCGTACTCTCTGTCCACATAGCAAGACACAAACAACATGAGGCCAGTACAAGAATTTACATCACATGGATGATGAGCCTGGATTCTTGTTCTAAGCTGGGGTAATCACGGAACAGTCTGGCTGTGACTTCAGTATAAAAACAGCAACCTGTATGTGCTAGCAAAAAATAAAGTAGGTGTGAGCCCCCAAATCCAAGATCGTCGCACAGGTTTCTCGCTGAAACCCAGCTCCCCGTGGTGTTTGCAGTTACCCACCTCCGAAAGGGTAAAAGTAAACATTGGACCTGCTCTGGTGTTAAACTGCCACCGGATCCTCCCCGCTGTCTCCCTCCTCCTCTTCTTCTTTACAGACAGGTAAAGTTGGATCTCTTGAAGGAACTGGGGGCTCCCACTCTAGGCAAAGGTTGGACAGGTGATCAATGTACAGCATGAGATTTGACTGTGCCTCCGTGCCTCCGACAGAGCTGGATCATCTGGGGCAATGAAAATTATAAGCAACAAGAAAGCGGTATTAACAGCAAGGGTAGGGAAGCCCAGGCATCACACAGCACAATTCTCTAGGACACTCAGCAACCATCCCTCTCGTCATTCAGTCATTCTGGGCACGCTCATCAAGCACTGTGTCAGGCTCTGGGGATACAGCGGTGACAAACATCGACACAAGCCTTGCCCTCACGGCGCTTATGGCTTTTCAGGACAATGAGACAAGCAATTAAAGGACAGTGGATAAAGGAACCTAGAGGGTGCCAGGGAGCAGAAAGCAAAGGCAGGCAAACCAGACTGGGGTGGGGGTGGTCATGGAAGGCTTCCTGGAAGAAGTGGCATTTGACACTGAGCCTAGAGGACCCATGGAGTTAGCCAGACAAGGCTATGGTGTGTCAGCATGTGCAAGATTGTGAGATGAGAAGGCATGGCTGATCTGAGGGGCTGTTCTCATCACAAGGTGCTCCCCCAAACCCCACAATGCAGTCATGTTTTGACCTCTTCTGGTGGGGTGTCAGGAAAGAACCTAAAAAATAGTTTTGTTTTATGAGAAGATAGCAAAAACAAAAACAAACACAATAATGCAGAGTTAAACTACTATAGAATAGCCCCAACTGCAGCTATTTGTTCTCTGCCCACCAGCATCACAGGTAAGTGAGATGACACGCTTAGGATTATCAAATCAAGACACTGGACTGAAATTTGGCATCACCAAAGTGGGAGTCCCGCTCTTCTTCCCTTGCCTTGGGCTCTCTCATTTTGCCCTTCCCTTTCCTCCACGTTCCTCAGAAATCTCAGAGGGAACACTTCGCTCCTCTTACCCTTGCTGTTGTGATGTCTGTAAGGCTGCCACAGAAACGATACCTTCCACTTGCCTAACGCAACTAAGGAAAACCGAATAGCATCTGAAGCCAGTCTTGTCAGGGGAGGCTCCATGTAGGAAAACAAAACAAAATAAACAAAAAACCTGTGAAAGCCCCAGTATCTTGAGTGTTGCGCAGCATTCTAGCTGCTTTTGCATTATGAAAGAGACCATTGTAGGGGATGGTTTAAGACATGGCCATAAGCGCATGGTCATTTTACCAAAATGCACAGTCCAAAGCAGCTTTCCTTCATATTTTCATATTAGCATATAATTCAAAACCTGCAAACAACATCTCTGACTGAGCACGAAAAGAACAAAACCCTCACTTTTGAAAAGCAGAGCAAGCAGCTATTTTAGAGACAAAGAAAGGATGTCTTTTTAATCTATGACAACACAAATTTGTTTAGGTTTTCCCTCCACTAAGTAAGTAAGCAATTAGGTTTTTTCCAATAAAAATATCCCTGTGCATGTGCAAACACCAGAGGCAATCATATAATTACCCTGCCCAATCACATTCAATTGCTGACAGTTGAGTTCCCACTGCTCATTAACTTCAGATCGCAATGAGGTCTTTACGGAAGCCCTTTCCCGTCTCTTTACAAAGGTTCCTATGATGCTGTGAGCAGCCCCAGCACTACCTCATTGCAGGATAATCATCCCAAAATGGCCAGGGCCAAGGCCAGCCTACTCTGACTTCCCCTCTGAAAAAATAAAAAGAGAAATTTGAAGAAACACTGGCTTGAACACCCTTGCTTCATTTGGGGATCTCACCTCTAAATATAATAGTAACCTTTCACCCCCACACTTTAAGTGCCATAATTATATAATTAAAACCAATTATGTCATTTAACAGAGAGACTTTTTCAAGATCCACGGCAAGCCAATTACCTCAATCATTGACCTCAGAAGATTTCCCACACTGACCTGTAACAATGGGGATTGGGATAAATTTAGACACTGGCTTCTGAAGGCAGGCATAGACTAGCTGGGTGGGTTGTAGCTGGTCTCCTAGACTCTAGAAGCTGAAATGAATCCGTTTGAATCTAATTGAACATTCTTTCACTACTTGCTTACACAATCTTCCCAATATCCCAAGGTTGAGTTTTCACAACCACCCTAATGGTATCATCACTTCCATGTTGTAGATGAGATAAAGGAGGCAGGGAGAGTTATAGAATTATCTCAAGTAATACAGCTAGTTAATGGCAAAGACAGGTCATTAAAGGCAAGGGCAGGGCAAGGACCTGAAGCTTCCACCCCAGAATCCAAAGCCTCAATGTAGCAAGTAGTGTGTGCGTGTGGGGGGGTGGGAGGGTGGGGGGGGTGTTTACTCTCCTGGACATCCAACCCTCTTATTTTGATTATCTTACCCCGGTTTCCCTTTGATGCAACGTATCTACCCACTGCCAGCTCACACGCTTCACACCAGGCTCAGGAGTGTGCTGGAACCTTGGCCTCAGCCAATCAGCTCCTAGAACTTCCCTAGCCTTCACTGGCTCAGGGATGAGCACGTGACCCAGTAAAAGCCAATGAGACACACTGAGGCTTTGCTGAGGATCTCGGGATAGAGACTCACTCTTCCTAACTGGGCTTGCTATGGGAGGAGGTACCGTCTGGCAGTGGAACAGCCATCTAACTACCACTGAAGGAGTGAGGGAGAAGGGAGGCAAGAGATGTAGAGAGAGAAACCGGGTCCAGGAAACATCCCTGGAATCCCTTCGGGTTGAGAACGGTGGTGTTTGAAACATGGGGTAGTTCAATAGCACATTAGAGAAAATATGAAGAATGCCACCACTTAGAGCTTGGGTAGGCTTGATTACAAGGATGGAATTAATTGACCATGGCTCTGAGCAGCAGTTCTGCCTCCTGCTCACAACACAGTTAAATGCCTCCTATTTTTAAGTTACTTAAAAAACATACCATTTTATGGGCAGGAGGAAGCACTTTAATCTGCAAAATGATTTTTATCATAAACTAAACATCCTTGTAACTTTTTGGTCCTATGCTTTGGTCTGAGTTGTCTCTCCTTGGAGCTGAGACAGCTGTTGGAGTTGAGAAGACCTGCCTTGACCTTGCACTTTGCCCTGCTCAGTGGTACCCTTGTGTTCTCCAATTCCTAGATCTGTGTGGGATGTAGGAACTCAGGACACTTGCACTCATGAAAATGGAGCATTTTTCTTTCTTCTTTTCTTCTTCTTCTTTTTTTTTCCCCCTCTTGTTCCAGGCCTTGAGGGAAAAGAAAAAAAGACCCAGAATTCTTCCAATGCAGGATTTTCTACTTTGGTACTACTGAAATTTGGGGACAGATCATTCTTTGTTGTTGGGACTGCTTTATGCATTATAGGACATGTAGCAGAGTCCTCTGGATGCTAGTAGCATTCTCTCCCCAAGATGGGACAACCAGAAATGTCTCTTGACATTGTCAAACATCTAGGGGTCTGGGTCAAGATTATCTCCATTTGAGAACCCCTGCTTTCACAGAACATTTCAGGTATTTATTGGATTTTCCTCACAGCATCTTTGAAAATAAAATTCTTTGTAGTATTACGATGTCTTCTACTTAAAGTGTGAGGAATGAGGGAACCACCACACTCCTAGAACTTTCCAAGAGCCTATAAAATATCGGCTGAAGAGAGCTGACTAAACAAAAAGCCCAAAGATAGCAGCACCCCCTGCTATCAGGACCATGAAGCCACGGGATCCATTATGGACCAAGATGGGGAAAACCGTACCAAATAGAAATTATTTTGGGGTGCCTGGGGTAGCTTAGTCAGTTAAGCATCTGCCTTTATGATCTCAGGTTCTGGGATCAAGCCCCACATTGGGCTCCCTGCTCAGCAAAGAACCTGCTTTTCCCTCTTCCCCTGCCTGCTGCTCCTCCTACTTGTGCTCTCTCTCCGTCAAATAAATAAATAAATAAATAAAATCTTTAAAAAAAAAAGAAATTATTTTACCTAAAGACCAGAAAGAGGAAAAGGATGTGGAGGAGAAAATTAGAAATGAAGAACAGGCATCTATAGGATGAGTTCCAAAGTAGGTATCTGGCTTCTTTTTCCCATAGGGAAAAAAATGAACAATCTTAAGATTGTGGCTGGGTTTCCTGGATTCAGGTTCAGCCAAAAAGGTGGAAAAGGCTGGCCTCAAACAGAAATGATCCCTCCAACAAAGGCCTAAAACTCACTCTGCAGAGAAAAAGCCCGAAATGGTAAAGCCTTACTTCTTTGGACAAATGTGGGCAAAGACATTTAAAATAAGAAAAACTGATGGATTCATAGAATATTTTTTAAAGGAAAGGGATTTACTGACTTTCTTTCAAATGCCAGCAGTAACTGAGAATGGACTGGCAGAGGTCCTTCCTTCAGGATTGATTTGAATGAAAAGGTAAAATAAAATTTTTTAATTAGCATATGCATTGCTAACCCTTGAAGAAGGGCTTTGATTTGGTTTGTCCTCTCAGTGAGCTAATTGGTTGTACCTTCACACATGTGTGCCAGCCCAACTCCACAGTAGTGGGGTTCCAATGAGGTTTTGCTTCAAGACACAGACTTCTGTGAACCTTAAAGTACTGACTTCTGTCCAGAGAACGGGGTTGCTTTACGTGTGATAACTGACTTTTGATGGGGTTTTGTTGGGTGAAAATGTTTGGATTCTAGCAATTTCTCTCACTGGAAGTTCTAATGCCTCAGGGGACAGAGAAGTATATCAGGGGAGTTCAGATTATCAGATCTGGGACACCCCTGCTTCTTCAGTTCCCAGGCAGCCTCCCCCTCCAGCTCTCACCATGCTCCAGTTGTCCCATTCTTCTGGCCCCTCATTCTCTAATTGCCTTCCACTTTTCTGCTGCAACCAGTGAAATCTGATGGCTAGGGTGTAACCATGTCTCAAATGGAGAAAGAGCAAGAATAAAGGAGTCCCCAGGGGCCTTGGCCCTCTTCCCCTTGTGCTTTTAGGGTTATTGTTTTTTGTTTTGATAAAGAGGTAGAATCAACAATGATGGAAAAAATAGAAGTACTTGTCTGGAGGTTCTAGCAGAAGTCCACAGGGACTCTTACAAGCTATATAAAGAACTGTCCTTTATAGAGTTTAGTAATTAAATCTGCAGGAGTTAGTCCTCAACTCTTGATACATAAAGTCAGGGCACACCCTTCATGTGGATAAGTATCCCCACCCCAGCCCCTTTCCAGTGAAAAAAACTCATCTTGGGCTACCTGCGTTTCTCAGAACACCTGGGTATGTCAACAGAGATAAAAGAGAAGAGTAGCCCACTTCCGATTCTAGCAGGCATTAAAAGCACAGGATGAATCTTGTGGGTCTTGATGGAGGTGCTTCCTGACTGAGTTTATACACTGACCTGTGAGCATTTTGTTGGTACCCAAGACTTTAGTCAAGGTGAAAACATAGGTCCACTTGAGCAGGCATGTGCTCCGTTTCCTAAAAGAAATGAAAACCAGGCTCTACCTACACTCTGAGATAAGTTCTGCTTTCCCCATGTCCTCAGCATGAAGTATGAAGCAGGCACTCTCACTGGGGTGTCAGGTGTAACAACAGGTCACCCTCCTAGTCAATGACTAAACAAGACTTCCAAGAGCAGCAAGTCCTTGTTTTAGCCAGGGATGAACCTTACTCCAAAGGTCAAGAAAAGGATCTTAACAGTGTGCAGAATCCAGGTTAAGGTAGGAATTAAGCCTCAGTAGATCCGGAAATTTTGATCTAGGTGATCTAGGTGCTTTCATGCTTTATTCTGAGGAGTGGGTTTATGGCTGGTTTTTTTTATTATCATATATTAGTTTGAAACTCAGGATAAAAATATTAAACAATTGTCATAAAACCCTCCCTTATTTAAAAAAATGAACAGTTTTCTGAGGTATAATTTATATACCATCAGGTCCATCCATTTTCAGTGTCAAGTTCAAAGATTTTGATTAAATGTGTGGAGTTGGGCAACCATTACCACAACCCAGTTTTGGAACATTACTATCAGAGAGATCCTATGCTTATTGATGGTAAATTTCCTTTAATTTCTGCAACAAAGTTCTAGAGTTGAAAGAAGGCATTTTGCTTATCTGAAGAGCTGCTTCATTTTTCTCCTTTCTCAGGAGTTCTTCTAAAGCCTAAGTTGTTGTTTATCTGAAATTCAAATATAACTAGATATGCTGTGTTTTTACTTGTGAAACCTGACGACCCTAGTCCAGGATCAAAGCAGAATTAAGCAAGTGAATCATTGTTCATATAGAGAAATAAATGTACTTTTCTAGAGCACTGTTAATAACATGTATTATTTCATTTACTTCGAGCCATCTAGGTTCAAATATGGCTAGAACCTAGTCTCAATTAGAATCCAGGCTGAGAACTAAGGCTACAGACACACCCTAAAGAATTCAGGCCCCAACTGCTGTTTCATGAGCAGGCCTAGGACCTCAAGCATCCATGTGTTTTCTATGCTACATTTGCCAAGAAAGGTTAAGAAAGTGAATGTAATTGTTGATCTTGCAACTCACAATCAGAAATATGACTGGTTGGGGCACAGATGATAAGGAAATCATTCTTAATCCTCTTGAGGTTCACAAACTCCTTTGAGAGAATCTGATAGAAGTTATGGGCATTCTCCACAGAAACACGCATGTATACACATTCACACCATTTTGCAATTGTAAGGGGTGCACAGGGTGGGTTCATAGATTCTGTGACAATGCTCATGGACCTTTCAAGGGTCCAAGAATGCCGGAAGGGTTTGGGCAAGTTGACTCAAGCCATCCTGAAGTATTTGTTCCCACTTGTATAGGAAGGGAAGAAGTTGGGGTAATGATAAATGAACTGGTTAGGGCAAGAAGACACAGACAGGTTGCTATCAGACATCAATGGTGAGAATTGTAGCAATTCTGAATTCTAATGCCTGAACTCCATTAACTCAAGGTTCATTGTCAATAAAATGGACAGGTTGGGTTGTTTTCATATTATGTCCACAGACGTAATTGACAGGTATCTGAGAAAGGCATTCTTAGATCCTGGAGCACTGCACAAGATTTTGGCATTTCAAAAAATGTTTTAAAACCACTGGACTATAGGGGCGCCTAGGGGCTCAGTTGGTTAAGCATTCGACTCTTGGTTTTGGCTAGGTCATGATCTCACAGTCATGAGATCAAGCCCATGATGGGCTCTGCACTGAGCGTGGAGTCTGCTTGAGATTCTCTCTCTCCCTCTGTCCCACCCTGCTCCATTGGTGCACTCTCTCTCGCTCTCTTAGAAAAACAAAAATAAAAACAAAACAAAAGCAAGCAAACAAACAAACAAAAAAACCCCACTGGACAAAATGGTCATCAAAATTATCAAGGTTCCAAGTCATCTGATATCTGATTCTAGAAGCTACAGAGCAGAGGTCAGGAGACAGTTAAGGAAGATTGGGAATTCTTTTTCTTCGAGTCCAAGGGAAAAAGGCAGTTGGCAGTTTAGGAGAGGAAGACGTCTCCGCCCTTACCACTCCTCAGTTCTGCAACATGTCTCTCCTCCTTTGTGCTTCTCTCCCTTCCTTCACATGGGAAACCAAGAAACTCCCCAGATTCCTTGGGTAAAATAAAAAATATATATTTTTTTCCCAATTACATGAACTTATTTTAATCGATTTTTCTTCGGGTAACAAATAATAGCCAACAATCTATTATATCATCATATAATGTCACTAACCATAACTGGAGCTCAAATGGATAAAGGACATGTGTGGTTTAGAGACAGCATCTTTTTTGTATCTTAGAGCACCTACAAAATATCACCACCCCCCCCCCATTTTTCAAAAGAGAATACTGAGGGCAAAGAGTTCAGTGTCTTACACAATTCACCCAGTTAGCCAACAACAAAAAGAGATTTCAAGTCCCAACGCCTACACGTGCGGCCGCTTTACTATGTTAAAAGATTAATTATATAACCTATGACTTAAAAAAAATACAGACTTCACTCATTTATTTTCTCTCAAAAACAACTGACCCCTTTAAGGAAGCAGATTATCATGTCCAATGATATGAACCATAAAACGGTTTTGAATGTTTATTTCATACTTATTGACATCTACTAAGCAGATCTACCATGTGTGTACTTATCATCTCAAAGGAAAATACATTATTTAGTTTTGGGGTTTTATCTTATCCATTTTTGGTCCCTGAAACAGCACAAGAAATGTGTACACTCTGTTCTTATTTGTTGTCATAAGATACTAGCAGCGTGCTGGGAAGTAATGTGCCACACTTTGTGTTAAGACTTTTCTTTTTTAAACAGAGCTTGTGTAAATCACAGACAAAGTTGACAAATTTCACGGCTTAGTCATGGCTAGCATATCAGATTTCATGGTTTGACAGAGATTAACAAGAAAATCATATTAGAGTTACAACTATTAGTAGATTCTTAGATATTTGGTAAAGAAACTCCGAGCTCTCCAAACTGCATTGTCCACTGCACGCCACCGCCTCCCCCCACCACCCCGGTCGGCAGAGTTCCCAGGATTCCAGGGATCCACCAAGTCACCTCCAGGCTACAGCAGGGGTGAGCTGATGCCTAACGGGCTTCAGGGAAAGGGCTAGCGGCGTGGAATAAAGCAAGGTTTAGCATTTAGGACCCAATTCCTAAGAGTGCAGGGAGAAACAAACATACCGTGTTTGCACATAACAGAGGCATTCCACCCTTGGGTCGCACACACTAAGGAGAGGAATGAATGATCATAGTCGTTGAAACGAAGATATTATGGGTAAAAAATAAGTTTTCACATCTTTATGAAGAGGCAGTTCAGCAGAGGCCTTGTTAAAAGTGGTGGCATGCAAGCAGAGACTTCAAAAAGCCTGCTGCCTGCAGAGCCATTTGGCCCCAGGGCTCTGCATATCCTCTTTCTTTGGGGTTAGAGCCCGACTAGCTAGTCAACTTTGCATAAAAGACAGCCAATTTGTCAGCCATTTGCTTTAATTCTCTTTCCTGGTCTTCTCACGATAAACTCCATACACCTTCTGGTCTTCAATATCACATAGCTGACTGGAGGATGGAAATTCACTCGAGTCTCAGTCGGGTTTCCTTCCCAGGCGATCCTCCTGGGTCTTATAGGATGTCCTTAATCAGAACCACATTACTCGGCTAGAGGAAGTCCTTGCACAGACGCTGGCAAGACACTAGGGCAAATTAGTTTCAGAACACGGAAGGTCAAATTGGGAATAAAAGCTGCAGTCATCTATTGTGTTTTCTTTAGTTGAGAAAATTAAGGCAGGGTGCCTGACTGGTAAGAAACAAAGATTTGGATAAGCAGTAGCCACTTAGCAAAGGAGTTCCCTGGACTGCTGAGCACAATAGTCAGTTGTGGGAAGGCAAGGTCCTCAAACATTCCAGGTATTCTGGACAGAAGCAAGGATTTTCTCATTTTCTCCAGATAGGTTTTTATATTTCGAGAGCACCCTAGATCAGTAAAATAACACCAGCTAAGGTATTACAAGTTCCGTCAAGAAATAACTACCGACAAAGCGTGTGTGTGCACATGTGTATGGATACATCTGTCCATATATTACACATATTATGTGTCTTAGATGAATAAAGCATATTTTAATAATTATCATAACAGCTGCCATTTATTGTGCTCTTACATGACAGGTACTATGCTAAGCACTTTCCACAAATTATTTCATTTACTCTCTCAAAAAATTAGCATGGAAGGGACTATTTTTGTCCCTAGTTTACAGATTTAAAACAAAACAAAACAAAACTGAGATCAGAGGGGGTTCCAGACACAAGGTTAGTCACAGAGCTCTGTGTTGGTCCCAGGGCTGCCTGACTCCAGAGCCTGGGTTTTAACCACCTCAGGACGCTCGGCCCTGCAAATTCTCATCATTTCCATTGAGATGAGTGCCCAACTGACTCTGAAAAAAATACAAATTTCCTGGGGAGCAGGGTTGGGAGCCGTATTACTTCACTAGCACATGAATGTGGAAGGCTCCAGGCAGATGGAGGGGAGGTGGGGGAGAGGACGGAGAATTCGTAGCAGAACCCTGAGACCTGGCTTCTCCACTGTTTCACCCAGGACCCGCCTTCCCTGGGGAGACGCAGAGAACCAGAAGGACCAGGAGGCTTAGTGGAAATCTGTCCCTCATCCAATTTCAAACTAGTAGCCTTCCTTTGTCATGAATGGGCTTGCCCTAGAGATCTGGGGCAAGAAGCATTTCTAGTGTGCCTGTACCTTAACTCACACCATGGGGGCAGCTAACAATTACAAAAGGAATGAACTTTTTCATCAAACGCCCTTCCATAAAACCATTTCCCAGGAAATGTAACACAGCATGGAGCTAGCCAACTGCGATTTTCCACCAACAATGAGCATCGTGGGGCACAGGTACTATATTTAAACGATTTTCCTCCAGCTTTTTGGCAAGGCTCTCTCTCAAGGAGACTTAGTTGGGCCGAGGTCTCATTCCCCTCCGGCCAGCAGGATCGGAATGTTTAATACGACCCTGTCTCTTCAACACCCATGTGTAAAACGCCAATAAACAAGCCGGCAAAGACCTGCTGGTCTAATTGCCTTTTAACTCCACCAAGATGATAAACTCCCAGAGCAAGGAAGGAAAGACTCCCAGGGATTTAACAAGTTTATCTGCCTGCCACTTGAACATTTTCTGTCTGCCTACACTTCAGTGAATTCACCAATAAAAGGATAAAAGGGCCCCGAACCTCAGACCCCTCAATGGCCAAGAAGCTGCAGATTCGAAACGTATGCCAGCAAAATCAACCGGTTAACTGAGTTTTGTTTTATGTGTTTGTAAGATCTGGAGCAAGGAAGGTGGGACCACTTGCTCGTTTCTTGCACCGGCCACTTCCCTTTTATTGGCCGAGGCCGACAAATCTTCACCTGCAACAAAGAAAACTGTCCTCACAAGGAAACTGGGAAAGGTGACTCTCTCAGAAACTTGGTACATTCAAGTTAAAGGACGGTACCCATGGGGAAAAAGCCAGATGGGCATCGTCCCGTCACTAACAGGAGCACGTCCCTTCCCTCTCCCTCCCTGCACTGACTTTCAAGGTTAGCATTTTAGCTGTTTTGCTGGGTTTGCACCCTACCACCCAGAAGAAAAATTCTTAGAACTCAGTACCAATTAGAGATAAATCTCAGAAAAGCAAAGTAAAACAAAACCAAAAGACTGGAGGGGTCCTACAGCAAGGAGGTGCCATTCCAGATATTAAAGTGCGGTGAGGGGGTGCCTGGCTGGCTCAGTCCATGGAGCGGGTGTCTATTGATCTTTGGGTTGTGAGTTTGAGCCCCACACTGGGTGCAGAGATTACTTAAAATCTTTGAAAAATAAAAGTAGGGTGAATGGACATACTCTCTAGGAGGTCACTTCACAGTACGTATCAATGCAGATGTGCAACTTCCTTTTCAGGAATTTAGCCTAAAGAAATTATTAAACAAGTGCATAAAAATGAAGCTGAAGGAGCTACAGCATTTGAATAGGAAACATTTAAATAGAACTAAGTGTTCATCATTAAGGACTGGTTAAATAATGAAAACTCCATACTCTGAAGCTATGAAAATGATGTTGTAGGTATAATACGTTAATGTGGAAACGCGTCCAGCACACAATGTTAAGATCAAATAGCAAGTTATGAAAGCATTTATTACAGTTTTTTGAAGAGTCTAGAGACAGAAAAAAAGACTGGAAAGGCACATAGCTCACCAAAATATTAGCATTTCTGGATGATGGGATTCTTTTGCAAAGACTTTTGAATTATTTGAAATCTTTAATAATAAAAATGCTTTGCCTTTAAAATCAATTTTAAAGTACTAAAGCTACACAATAAAAGATCCCACCACCACCACCACCTGATCAATAGGAAGACAGTCACATGTGAAATAACTTATGGAAAGATCCAGCTTTCCTTTCTCAAGGAGACATGAGTAAAGAACATTAAAGGATTTGGTCTTGATTTATCAGCACATATACTTGTTGTTCAAGTGTATTCTCCAATGAGATGAGAATGGATGGCAATCCACGAGTGGGCTCACAACCCCAGAGGGTCTGTTTCCCAGGGGGCCCATGGCTGCCCCGTCAGGGTACAAACACTGAGAGCACCTCTATTAAGCTGACCTGTTCCACTCAATAAAACAAGAGCCGCTCTAGAGTAGGGTGCTTGCCAAATGAAAAATCTGAAGCACTATTTTTCTATTAAAATCTCATCCATGTTTTTCCTATTGGAACCTGGAAACTAGACAAATTCTGAAGGAATCCGAAGGAATTTCTTTAGAAAAGAATTCTGTTAACACCAAAAGCTCCCCAAGCACTACACAAAGCAAATGTTAGATTGCATTATGCTGAAATGTAAAAGCAGGGGCTCAAACTCAAAATGATGCGTCCTTCGCACCAGGCTTTGTGTATATCGGAGCTCATGCGTTTGTACACTTATCCTCGTACATTTCTGCATCTCCCCTCCTTCATAATTTCATAATCAGTTCCAGATTTCCTATTTCTTCCACGTTGTAAGGCATGGAATTTTGGATTTGGAAGATGTGAGGTTTAAAGGTAGAGAAATACAGTGGAAAGTATGATAAAAATAAAGCCAAAGCAGAGGTTTTGTTTCATACCTCCGAGAAGTAACAAACTGAGTGCATGTCTCAGAGCCCATTTGACCCTCAGGAGCAAAACATGGACACATGCAGGAATTTCACATGCAAACTGGACCCTTCGGTTGGGACATGTCCTTGCTAATGGATGAAGCTATGGGAAGCAAAAAGGGTTCCTCCCATGCTGTACTACACCCGTGATAGGTATGTCTGCCAAAGCACTGTAATGCTGCTCTCAAAATTCAGAACTCTGTCCCTAATAAACAGAGGAAACCGAAAGATCGGGTTAATCTAGGATAAACTTCATCTCTAGAGTTCAAAGACAACTGGCCTCTCTATGGGTTTCAATCGGAGGCTTCTTTGAAGGATCATTCTCAGATTCATTAAAGAATTTTCACTGACTTCACAGACTTTGGCATTAAATAGATAACTTGAGCTCTTCATTGCCCTGCAAAATGACTGGTAACCTTTGAAGCTCTGCAAATTGGGATCAAGTTGGCTGTTTGCCTTTTACCTCAAAGATGACTCCACTCCACTGATCACTGAGTCCAGGGCAATCACCTGGTTGATCAATGATATCAAATTTTATTCGCTAATGTGTCTTTTTAAAAACACACATCCTCTCGTGGGTTGGTTTTATTCTGAATCTTGCTTCAGATGTTAACAGGACTGCTTGCTATCAGTGGCTTCTCTTCATCGAAAACTTCAGAAAATACATCATGTTTTAAAACCCCAAGTTTAATTTTCAACTGACTTGAAAGACAGGTGGAGCTTTTAGATGCATAAATTCATTTTAAAATTCTTCCTGGAATTTCACCTACTCACATGCCGTAGAGGCCGAGGCATCTCATCTGATCCTGGTGCGCTCTTCCGTGCAGCATTTACTAGCTTTTCACAGTGACTCTGCACATTCCAAAGAGGGCTCAGCATAAACACATACACCAACCAGCCTTCAGCTTCCACCCTCTAACCCCACCGTCTGCTTCCTGCACACCCCATAATCTAAAACATCTCTTCTTCGCAGGTATATGGTCTTGGATTTGTCACGGTGAACGCGAGACTTTACAAGGCCAATAAAATGACAGCTGCACAGAGGGGACGGGGTGGCTTTTACCGACTCTGAAACACCACTGCCTTTAACTCCCAGGGATCAGGAACTTGAAAGCACTCTGATTCACTTAGCTCTGTGTTTGTCATAAAGTTAAGGCTAATCAGATTTCGCCCAACTTGCAGCCCTATCTTAAATCCCCAAGCTTCTCCTATGCAAACTTAACTGATGGAAGATGTGATTATGCCTTCTCAGGTCATAAATTCTAGATATTTATAACATAACTGTTGTCATTTAGGTCAATTAAGATGCTTTTACTGGCTCAGAACAACTACCTATGGGGCTTGTCCAATACCCTGACAGTGGTTTATGACCCTTCGGGTGATTTTATCTCCTACGGATATGAAAGATGGCTGCATGTGAAAATGTTCAGGAGACTCCTGAAGAATTTTCCCCATACTGTGACCATACCCTTTGCCACTCTGTTCCTGGAAGCTCAGATCCCTTGCTTATCCATAAAACCACTCTCTGACTCTAAAACTTCCCCTAGAGTTGGTTTCTTTGATCACCTTTTCTCCCCCAAAGGGCTGAGAGGGGAGATAACACCTCCTGAGACACTCTATGATAAAACTCCCAAGTGGTGGGCTGGCCAAACCCCCGGCTGGGAAACGCCAGACTTTTCTAGATGCATAAAATGTCCCTGAAGACTCGTGGGTTTTACTTTTCACATGGGGCTAACTGCTCCCTCAGGAAAGGCAGAATCGGGTGACAAGAAAGAAAGAATGGAACATATTTTGGGGATTTCCTGTAGAGACGTCTCAGCTTCTCCTTTTTCCTTGTGGAGTATCACTCATTTCCCATCGTCTTCCCCTTGCTGTTTCTTCTTTCAGCAAGGCCCCTGGACACCCACCAGGCATTGTACTAGGTGATGCAGAGATCGAGAGACCCCAGGCTGGCTGGAGACACAGGCACATTACTAATTAGAATACAAAGTGTTAACAGGTCAGTGCACAGCAAATCAATGCACAGCAAACTCTGGATAGCACTGAGAAGTGCCGTTTCCACTTTCAGAGTGGAGGGACACAGTTAGGGAAGGTTCTTTGGGAAAAAGAATCCGTTGCCTGAGGCTTAGAAAATGCAGGCAGATAGCTAGACCAAATGGGGGAGAAGGAAGAGCCTGGCCAACAGGGAGAGCAAAAGCCAAGACACGGATTTGAGGAGGGCCTAGGATGTGTAAGAATGCCAAGTGGGCTGGTGTTCCAGAGCATCGCATGTCCAACAGGAAGTGGTGAGAGCTGAGACTAGGAAGCAAAACCAGGGCAAGTCCCTGTGGGGTTTGTGTTCACGTTACATAGCGATCACCTTTCTTGTTCCAAGGAGACATGGTATAAGGGTGCCCTTTTCCCCAAAGTAGCTAGACGTAGTTGATTGAGAACCATGTCTTCTCCTTACCCAAATCTCTTTTCTCCATCAGCATCAACAGCTGCCATTGTAAAATCCCCCAGTCTAACTTGACAGAATTAACTCTTTGAAACTCTAGTCACACCTCCCTTGGTGGAGAACACTTTGCTTTTGATTACCACACCAACTTCTGTTTGTAGAAGCCAGGGAAAACATCCAAAATTCCACCTGGTAAACATATCCTAAGTGCTGACTCCATGCAAGGTACTGCCCTGTGGATGATTCAGAAACGTGGTTCA
This sequence comes from Ailurus styani, assembly GCA_002007465.1. Taxonomy (NCBI): domain Eukaryota; kingdom Metazoa; phylum Chordata; class Mammalia; order Carnivora; family Ailuridae; genus Ailurus; species Ailurus styani. Next base: position 327,182 of record LNAC01000358.1, read on the forward strand.
GGAGGCCCTACCTCAGTATGCAGTGTGATTTTGACATACACAGTGACACACCCTGGATCTTAGAAGTTAAAGATATTTTATTAATATGAGTTTTTCCTTGCATTTCTGATAATGATAATCTGGTTGGATTTGGCCAAAAAAAACCTCGCAAAACCAAAACCCATAAATAAATAAATAAATAAATAAATAAATAAATAAATAAATAATCCCCAACGCACTACATCTACTAGGCAAAAGGAGAGCACTAATGTGGAAAATATGCTACAGCAACAGCATTTGCAAGTTTGTAGTATGGGAAAATGCAAGCTACCAGCAATTTCCCTAGATTAGCTGCTTAAATGTAGTACAGAGATCCAGGCTTTGACTCAGGCAGTCACAAATTTCTCAAAACCAAATTGTACTTCATTTTCAAGAGTCTTATGAAAGTTCTTGCTGCTGTTAAAAAGTTAAAATACTTTGTGTTTGTTTGTTTATATTCTACCTTGTCCCCCAAAAGGATTAAAGCATTGAATACCGAATAGAAGAGGCTCTTATTACTGGAAAAGGGGAGGGAGGGCTTGAGTTACATCCGCCGTGCAAAGGTCAGGTTGACTACAAGTGGGATTGGACAGTGCGGATAAACTCGGAACACTTCTCTAAAACAGAATATTCCAATTTAACACACACTCTCCAGCTGCTGGGTGACAGGGGAGGGGAGGGCCTGAGAACCCAGTTTCTAGAGGGAGTCTGGGAACCATGAGCTTCATTAACTGCATAAAATCCCAGGTAAAAAGCTCACACTCTCATTTGTTCTCTATACCTGGACGTTTATTTATATGTAGCTGACCCGTCAGACAGCATAAGAGGCACAGCGCCTGGTGGACACCCTGGCTTCTTTGCCTGGTTTGCTTTATGGTTTCACCATCCCGGCAAGTTGTCTAATCTCTCAGTCCCTCAGTTTCTTCATCTGAAAATGGAGCTACTACTTTACCTCAGAGGATTATTGTGAAGATCATAAGAATACATATAAACAGGGCCGGCGCATATTAAGTGCTCAATAAATGTTAGCTACAATTCTTATTTCTAGTTCTCGGTTAAGCACAGAGAGAACAACAGAAATAAAGACCATTACTTTGTCATAAGGAACTTACAGTCTAGCTGGAGACAGGATGGCCAGAGGGGAAAGATGGTGATCCAAAAAAGGGAATCCTGGGGAAAACTGAGTGAGGACACTCTAAGAGTCCCAGGAGGTTAGGAAAAAGAGTGCTAATGACATTTTCAAAAATTTTTAGGAGGCTTAAAGGATTATATCTGGGCTGTATCCAATAAGCAGGCTTCAGACCGAAAAGAGGGCATTTCAGACAATGGCAAACAATACTCAAGAAGACATGGAAAGAAAAATGAACGCTATATATTTTTAGAAGAGGAAAAAATATCTCATTATCTGGGAGTGGTGGAAAATTCATAAAAACTTCCCCAGGGGACCCATTTGGGAAGAATATGAGGACTGGGTAGAGGTAGTTGAACTTAATGTGGTTGGAAACAAGAGGAACTAGCAATTTGTCATCATGGGAGGGACGCAGAGAAAGTGTTTCAGGAAGGTGAACCTGGCTGAGGCACTCAGGTTGAATGGGCTGGGAAAGTTCTGAGTCAGGGAGGCCACGAAAAGGCCACCAGAGGGGTTAGGTCCTGGCCCACAGCGGAGTGCTGAGAGGGCAGAAGTAAGTGGAGGATGAGAGAGGCTCTCTGGTCAGTGACTAGACATCTGGACATGAGGTCTAAATGCACTGGACGCAGAGTCATAGGATGGGTTTGAGGCCCAGCTTGCCACTCAGCGGCCCTGAGCCCAGGGCACTGACTCTTTGTAAGTTCAGCTTCCTCCCTTGCAAAATGGAAGCAAAAATGCTTACTTCATATGGACAAAAAGCTAAGGTCCACTTAGCATGACACCTGGCTCATTCCAAAGTGGCTAAAAAAAAAAAAAAGGTAACCATTTATTTGGTGTCGGTGTGATAAAGAAGGAATTAAAAATGGGAGACAAGAAAACAGAGGTTCTACACCTGGTCCCTAAGCCACTGAAGAAGACACAGGTTTGGCTGTTGTCGGGTTCACTCTTCGGGAGACCTCATGAACATTTAACACCAGCCTTTACTGCCTCAGAAACAAATAGAGGTGTCAATATGAAAGGAGACTCCTGTATTGTATCCCCTTTATTCTGTACCTAACTCATTTCCATCTCACCATGGAAACCAATTCTTGCCAAAAATATCAGACCAAAGGAAAATAGTGGTAACTTTGCTTCATTTAAAAGAAATAGCTTAAGATAAAAAAAAAAAGGGGGGGTAAGTATTTTGCCTTTATTTCATAAGAAGAGAGAGGAAAAAAAGATGACACATTGTACCAGTGATTACCTGCCCATTTTAAGCCCTGTCAGCAGCACAAAGACTTAAACCAAGCTAAATCCAGGCGCATTACTCCTTTAAGCCCCCGTGATAACTCAAGGGGACTGAAAGGCATGTCTGTGTTTCTACAGGAGGCTTGTGGTGGGTTCAGAAACTTTTAAAGAAGTGCCCTATTATCTCAGGTAGGTGTGTTCCGAAGAATTTAAACTGAATGTACTTTTGTTTTAGTTCCCAAGAAATGTTCCTCATCCACCTAACTTTCCCAAAGTCCATCTTGCACAACGCAGATTGCAGAGGTAAGATGTGCTTGACCTAATAAGTCTGGAATGAACAGCTAAGGAAGTGGGTAACACCAGGAAATTCTTCATCAGCATGCCTTTTTGACCCTTGCAGAACTGTCCTTGATGGCCCCAAGTGTGCAAGCCTTTGCTTCCCCGTTGGGCTGTGAGGTATTTGCCCACAAAGTTTTGAGAAAAGCTACAAAATCAAAGGGGATCAGGCAAAATGACCTGCTGCTTACCAGTGCTGATGGGCAGCTCTGCTGGTCCCTTTAGGCCCTTCAAGAAATCAGCAGGAGAGAAATGATAGAGTAACTTGTGTAAGTCTGCTAAAGCATATTCACTGAGGAATAGACCCTCCAATCCACACACCCTCCTAGACTATGAAATGCTGGAAAAATTATCCTTTCTTCCATCTTTTGCACATGCAACTAACTCATATTATGACACAAATGAGCTTCTATTACCCAGCCGGCTTCCTTACTGAATACAGCCCAAGTCAGTGTTGGCTTTGATTACAGAAGGAAATAAATGGCTTCTCAAGGTCCTTTGGATAAGGTGGCATTGGGAAAGTAACCTCGACCAGATAAATGGTACAGAAGAATTGCTCCTGCTGACCAAAGACATAAAACCAAAAGAGAAATACGTTTAGCTGCCGCACAAGCTCCACAAGCATGCATAACTTGTTATCTGTGAGTAAGAGCAGTGTGTGCAGTCTCTTGGACCTGCAGTTCTGTTCAACACCTGAGAACCATGTGACCTTGGGCAAGTAACAATATCCCCGAGTCGCTGTTCCTTGCCTTTAAAAGGAAGCCAATAGCTACCTACTTTGCAGCCATCATATATGTCAAATGGACTAATGCATTTAAAGCATTTAGATTATGCCTGGCATGTGAGAATCATTTTATAATTATTAGATATTGCTGTTAATGAAAATCAAGAAAAACACAACTTTTACTCTCACTGGACAATGTTATTATTTAGAGCTATGAGTAAATCCTTTCAGTTGAGAAATTGTCCCTAAATGAGATAGGAACAAATCATAATTAGGCTTCAGCTCCATGATACTATTGAGTCAACTGTTTTCCAGCAATTTCCCTTTTCTCTTGGTCTATTTAACAATCATCATTAGCATAGCAAATCAGACTCATCATAGCGTTGATCTGTTATTGTCACTTTAATACTTGGAAGCTGTAAATGTGTAGGCAAGATTAGTAGGAGGACATGCGATTTAGAATCTGGAATCATGGGGCCATGGAGGTGCCTAGGCCCTTGGAAACCTTTTAGTTCAGCTGCTTCCGGGTAGAGACACCAAGAAGGAACACGTCTTGCCTTGGGCCATAGGTCACAGAAGGGACAGAGGAAGGACTAGCACTTCTCAATCCAGGACTTTATGGTCACTGCCACTTTTGATTCAAGAAATTAGCTGTTCCTTGGAGTTTCAGTAGAACTTGAATGTAAATTTATCTTGACCTGATTTGTGAGGAGAAAGAAGGTGGGGTCATATTTTAGCTATGGGTTTAGGTCTTTCATTCAATGGTTACTGATATATCCAGGCTTGCTTCTCTTTTATTTAGAGTCAGTTTTGGAAATGTTTATTTTTTTCAGGAATTTCTTGTTGTAACTGGTTTTTAAAATACATTGGCACTAAGCTAATTATAACCCCTTTTATACTAATAAAAAGAGTCCTTACTCTATCTGTAGTTGTGTCCCCATATTTCTTCCCAACGGAGCATTTTGTATCTTCTCTACTTTCTCTTTCTTAGTTGCCTTGGACTAAGGTTAGACTATAGAAGAGATGTCCAGCTGAACTTTCTGCCACAATGGCATTCTTCCTTTACGTGTTTTATACAATATGGAAAGACCTGCACTATCCCACACCGTAGCACTAGCCACTAGCTCCGTGTGGTTATTGAGCCCTTGAAATACGACTAGTGTGACTGAGGAAGTGCATTTAAAATTTTATTTAATCTTAATTAATTTAAACAGTCACTTGGGGCTAGTGATAACCATATTAGACAACATATATATTATATAAAATTCAAAGATTCAGCTTTTTGTTGTTATTATTGTTTTCTATTTTATTTACTTATGCCTTTGGCTTTCTAAAAAACTTCTTTTTGTTTACTCCTTTTTTTTTTTTTACTCTGATTGTTTTTATGAAGACTAGTCATAGCCAAGAAACAGACATATGCAGGGTTCTACTGAGGCCTGAATTCCTTCTTCCTTGGATTCAAGTCCCAGAGGCTTAGTAGGAAAGGTCTGTGAAAAGGTGATTGAAGAGAGAACATGAAAAGCTGAAGGCCTCTCAGATGAAAGCCAAGCCAGAAACCTGGCTGTTAAGAATATTTTCTCTCCTCCGAAAAATGAATTAGTTGAATCCAATGTGACACTCAAAGGAAAATCAAAATGCTTGAAGAGCAGGTTGTGGACTTGAACTCCCATGTAACTGGATTCTTCCTTGGGACTCACAGCTCTGACACATGATACTCTGTACAGCGGGTCCTGTTAGCCTTACTGAAATCTGGACACCATGGGCCTTTTTTATATGGAGAATTTTAAGATAAATGGAGTTGAGGACTGGGAGCTAAGTTTCCAGGGATTTCTGTCATTTGGGACTATGAAGTAGGGGTAGAAGCAGCAGGAACAAGAAGCAGATGAACTACTGTAAAGGGACAAGAAGAAATCTCCTTTTGCCTGGAGAGAGTTAGTCTCCAGGCTTGAAGATGAGAACCACCCTCCATAAACAAGAATTCATTACACTTCTAGTCCCCAGGCCTCACTGCACTTTGAGCCAACATGCAATATATATCATGAAGCTCAATATCAGAAGGGATGCCAGGGCGGTGGGGTGATGGGGAGGTCGAGTCTCCCAGAGATGATCAGAAGCCACTGAGTGAGTGATGAACGCTGAAAGGCTAGGCTGCTTCTGCTTTGATGCCTGGGGTGGGGGAAGGGGAGAGGTTTACCCCAGAGGAACTCTAAAATGCCAGAAATGGAATGAACCTGAAACATTGAGAGTTATGGTGAATTGGAGAACACTTTAGGTAAAGTTAGCCTATGACTTTGAATTTTCCTGGTGATTTTACTAGAGTTATTCAAGGTTTCTTATAATATTCCTTGTTTCTTATGACTTTTCGATTATACTCTAAATTGAAAAAAGAATCCAAAGAGCACAAAACAGGAGAATATGATAAGGAGGGCATGAAGGGACTTCTGATGATGTGGTCAGGGAGGGCCACTTCCAGCTGTAACCGCTAGGCTGAGACCTGTGTGATGAGAAGGAGTTAGGCTTGCAAAGATGCAGGGGAATGGGTTTGGAGGTCCTGGTGTGGAAATAAGCTTGGCATGTTGCAGGGCAGAAGGAAAACCAGGCTCCAGGACCACAGTAAACCAGGGCATATTGGTGAGAGGGGTGTAGGAGAGGTGCACAAGGGCCAGGCCAGAGGGGCTCCCGAGAGTCAGAGTAAGGGCTTTGGACTAATTAAGGTCCATGAAATATTTGAGACTACTCTCCTAAAGCATCTTGTCAGCCAAGGCAGTTTCTATACTTCCATACGGACTCTCAAAGCACAGTAGACCCTGATGTGGGTGAGTTTTCCTGCAATGAAAGGGTAGATTACCTCGGTGCTTTTTGCTCAATGAGTTGGGCAAGAAACCAAGGTCTTCCAAGAGCTTTCCAAGTGCCTCTGACCATTAAAGCCACTACGGTAGGGGCTTCACAGAGTTCAGGGGCCTCCTGGTGGGCACACAGTCAACTCGGGTAGGCCCAAACCCCTTGGCAACCATTCCTGCTTCCGCCTCTGGGTTTTACACAAAGATTTTTTTTTTTCCTTCTGCCACTGGGAAAAGTACATAAAAATAGGTGTGCCACTTGAAAATTAAACAGACAGTAAATACCCAGGGCAGCTGGGCTGTGATCTAGATAACACCAGCAAATCTAAGAGTGGGAAGTCACGTAACATAAGAATAAGAAAGAAAGAAAGAATCATGGCAGTAATGATCGGTTTGGGGAAAAAAAAAAAAGATGGAAAGAATTTGGAAGGTAACAACTTCCAGATGGTCCTGGTGGTGAAGATAGCTATATATAGAGAAAGAGGGGCTAATTAGTTCCTGGGCCGAGGCCCCAGTTTCTGTTAAGTGAGTGATTGTTTCGTGGTGGTTTAGTTCAATGCTAGGGGACACACACCACATCGAGAGTAAATTAAGTATTTGGGTTTTTTTTCCAAGCGGTGGGAATTGCCTAACCTTAATACAATTAATTAAGACTCAATGAATGTTTAATTTAGTTCTGGTGCTTGTACCAGGGACACAATGGGCTCTTTGTTTTGACCAAGACTCCTAAATATTGGAAAAAGAGAGGCAGGCTGAAAGAGAGCAAGGGTTAGTCAATAGCTTTCCCCCAAGTGCTCAGATGCACAAGTTGGTTTCCAAATGTAACAGCCAATTCAATGAAACCCAAGAGATTGCCCTAGAAGGAGGCTGTGGACCTTCCAGGAGAAAAGAAAAAATATTGCCTCACGCCTCCGGGTTGGCATCAGAAGTTACAAGCTAGTTTTTCAAACACCCTCTCCAAAACTCTCACTCTGCCAACTAAATGGACCATCTTTACAGTGCATGCTCAACTAAATTCTCGCTTGGTTTCTTCCTATTTAAAGTCAGGAGCCGTCGGCAGTGAAAAGAAGGCTTGAGAAAATTTAGGAGCTAGGAAGAGTGGTTGAAAAGCTGACTGTTTCCAGAAGACTGTGACCAAATGGACCACTTTTGGGGGGCCACCAATCACCACCTGACAGGCGGCTAGACAAACATGGGGATTTTTATCATTATCAAATCTTCACTCTTGGCTCCTAAGAGAATCCCACGAAGAACAACAATAACAACAATAAGAAGTGCTTCCGTTTACTGCATATCGAACTGTGTGTCAGCCCCGTGTGTGGTGTTCCATGTAGATGATCTCATTCAACTATCACAATAACAAGTGGTCAGTGTTCTTATCATCCCCTGTGGAATGTGTGGAGGAGCTGAGGCTTTGAGATTTTAAGTCCTTTGCTCAAGGTCTTATAGCTGGCAAATGAACCAACTAGGATTGCAACCAAGGATGCGTGACCCTCCACCCTGCACTAACTCTTGCTCACGCCTGATACGGTGCTGAGCTACTCTCTAGGTGAACTCCCATTGGGTGGATGAGTTAGAGGGAGTTCCAAACAGCTGACTCTTGCTATGCAGACCAGCAGAGAAGGCTCAACACTTTAGCGAGAGAGCAAATGTGTGCTGTGTGCCCATTTACGCACCAAGTTGCGGAGCTGGGAAGTGGTGAGAACTACCGGTAGATCCATAGAACAATGGCTTCCCATCCCAGTCAAGTCAGACAGAAGAAGTAACTGGTTCGGGAATAGAAGCAAGGAGGCCCAGGGCATGGATGACTGTGAAGGTCAAGCCATTTTTTTCCCCTTGAGTCTGGTCCTTTCCACTCTTAATCCATTGCTGGAAGGCTGTCAGGTTCTGGGAGACAGGGTGAGATGGAGGTAAGGCGGTGAGGATTATTGGCACAAATTCCCATATCTCCATTCTCTTAAGTTTGGTTTCAGTTGGAAGTCCAAGGGTTGGCCCAAAGACATCTAGGTTGGCCATGGACTCATTATCTTTCACTTTTACCTTATCCTATAGGACCTTTAGCAGCCTGAGATGATTGTGGTCCTAACCTAGAACTTTAATTGCTCAGAAAATGTAATTCATGTAAACTATCACTACATTATAAAACTTAAGAGCAGGTAGATAGGGATAAATTAAGGATAATTTAGACCAAGATCATCCTGCTCCCAATTATCAACTGACCTATAGTCAAGATCCTTAATACAATTCTGTGGAAGAAGGGGAGAGAAGAAAAGACGGTTAGTTAGCTAAGTTTCTCAGAGCTTAAATGACTTACGAAGTGTTACCAGGTTAGTGGCAAAACCAGGACGAGAACACAAGTAGGCAAATAGTATGTGGCCTTCCCATTATGTCATCCTGCCACTATTTTTTCCTGAGTTTCTATAAGTTGTCCATGGGTGCATCCATTCAATCAAGAGAATCCTTATTATCTACTATCTGCTGGGCATTGGGAAGTCCAAAGATGAGTAACTCCCCTCTTTTGTGGGCTTTTGTGGGCTCCAAGACAAGTAACAGATGTTTAGAACGGTGCCTGGCCTACCATTCAATAAATATTTCCTAAAGAGATGCATGAAAGCACCCAGGTAACACAATACAGGGCAGACTGTAAGGAGCTCAAAATACCCCAAGGCATTCCGTAGTATTTGTTGCATAAATAAACGAATGAATAAGTAAATGAACAGAGCTGAGTCCAGCATAATCAGCGCAGTTAGGCTTTAGGAACACTAGGTAGTAGGGTCTGTGGAGAAATTACACCCTCACTCACATGACCTTTCCTAAGGGGTCTTGTTTTAGTTCAGCACACACCCAGATCTCTGGACTCTGGACCCTTACAGGACTCTGAAAGGCTCATATTAGAATCCAGCTCCACCACCTACTCATCAGATGTCCTCCGACAAGTCAGCACTATGTTCTCTCTGATTCATGCTCTACAGGAGGGCAAAGCAGGAGAACCTGCCTTGTTAGGCTGCAGGAAAGATTAGAACTTGCCAAAGCAAAATTCTCAAGAAATACAAGCAATTCCTACCAGGAATTCCTATCAGTCTTTGTTAAAAGCTTTTTTCTATTTTACCCATCCATCCAGGTATCTACGTGAACTTCCTATTTACTAAGCATTATCTTAGTGCTCTAGAAATATTAACACATTCGATCCTCACAAGCCTAGGAGTCAGGTATTATTATCTCTCACTTTACACACAAGGAAAACAAGGAGCAGAGAGGTTAAATGACTAGCCAAACCCACACAGCTAGAGAGCAGCCGAGCTGGGATTCCCAGGGAGGCAGCCTGGTCCCAGACTGCATGCACTTGGCCACCATGTTATGTTGCTTGCCGACAGCAGAAGGACGCTCACTTGCTGTCTCCTGAAAACATGACGGTCTTTCCATCACTATCCCTGCATGGTTCAAAACTCAGGGACAGTAATTTTCAGGAGACTTGTACCTTATACTAGAAGAAGAAGAAGAAGAAGAAGAAGAAGAAGAAGAAGAAGAAGAAGAAGAAGAAGAAGAAGAAGAAGAAGAAGAAGAAGAAGAAGAAGAAGAAGTAGTAGTAGTAGTAGTAGTAGTAGTAGTAGTAGTAGTAGTAGTAGTAGTGATCATCCAAATAGTCATGCCAGCTTGGCAAGGTGGAGCTCTTAACTCACTTGGCAGAGGAGTGACATGGCTCACTGAGGCAAATAGCACCAAGATACCGGCAACTAGATGCTCACCACTGGAAGCTCCTGTGGGACAATATGGTTTCCCCTACACAACACAGCTGGGTTGGGCTGGACATCAATTTGATGTTGGAAGCACAAGATGTCCAGACAACTCTGGTGGCATTTCTCTCTTTGGAAGATTCTATCACTGCCTTATGCATCATCTTCTGAATTCAGTTCTATATACTCTAATTCTTCATCTTCCTAATCATATTTATAGCAATAATCAAATAACAATCCTTATTCTTTAGCAGTACAAGCCAGGAAATTCACGTATCTCATTTAACCTTGTAACAACCCCATTATTAGGTATTGCTGTCCACATTTTAAAATGCTGTGCAGGGAGTTTCCTTTATTTCGCTATCCATTCAGCTGCCTAGCGCTATTATACAGCAGGCCTGTGCCAGGCACTGGGGCTATGAAAACCAGCAAAACCAACCTGCTCCTGCTTTCATGGAGGTTCATCCACTAAATCCCACAAATTGTGATAACATGACAAAGAATATGAGGAGTAAGAAAAAGATACCATGAGCTATGAGACCCTAGAGTGAGGGGACCTACCCAGGCTTGTTCCAGGGAAAATCTTCCTGGGGAAGCAGAAGGAGGACATGAGTTATAATTAATTGGGTCAAGGGGATAGGAATGGGGTGGTGGATATTATTATAAAATAATTTTAAAGGGTTAATGCATTACTGACCTTTTTTTTTTTTTGGTCATTGTGTGATTTCTCACCCATAAATAGTAAATTTATTGTCATGAAAGGGTCATGGAGCTGTGTCCTATACAAAGGGCAGGCAGAATGGCACTATGGAAAGACTGACCTGGCTGTACTCCTGAAAAGACCTGCTTGTTAACCATGGCCAAGGTAGCAAAGGACCCAGCCCTTGATGGTCTCATGACTCTTTTTATTGCCAAGCCTGCGTGCATGTTCTTCCCATTGTCTGGATCATTCCATGCCATACCACCCCAAACAGGCCAAGCCTGGGAGTCAAGGGTCTCAGATGGGGAAGGCCATATGTTCTGCTCACCTCCCATGTGGCCTGATAGAGGCCCCATTTAGGTTCCAGGAACAGGGGACCTGCCACTCCAAAGAAGCCCCTTCAGATGTGGTGAGTTTTTCAGCACTTATCCAATGTAGCCGAGATCTCTGCATTAGAACAGTTTGGCACAAAAGGGTCTGGTTCTCTCCTCTTCCCAAGTATGTGGTTTTTATGAGACTTGAAGGGGTGGTTAGGAATTCCGGTCATGGAATGCCCCAGACACGAAGACAGTTTATAAGAATCTGCTCATGCTGGGGCGCCTGGGTGGCTCGGTCGTTAAGCGTCTGCCTTCAGCTCAGGTCATGATCCCATAGCCCTAAGATCGAGCCCTGCATCAGGCTCCCTGCTCAGTGGGAAGCCTGCTTCTCCCTCTCCCACTCTCCCTGCTTGTATTCCCTCTCTCACTGTCTTCCTCTCTGTCAAATAAATAAATAAAATCTTAAAGAAAAAGAAGAATCTGCTCATGCCATAAGTTAACTGACCAAAGCTGAAGTAATTGATTTTTTTTAGAATATTACATTTTATGTATCCATGCATTCTCTCAGGATGCCCAATCCACAGACTGCCTGGAAGCTACTTGGGATGTATATGCACCATACACCCACGCTCCTACTATTTATTGGGACCAGCTTGCTCCATTTCTATGATCCTGCCTGTATTCCACCTATTAAAGAGCGTCAGTCCCGGCTGTAACATAATCCTGGCTGAGATTCACATGCAAGATGTAATCGTGACAAGCCATTTGGAATCTCTTCTAAAAAAAATGTAAAAGCCAGCATTCTTCCAGAGGAATGAATCAGTCTGATAAAAATGTCTACAGAGGAAGCCTAATCAGTCCATATGGGAACTTGTCAGTAGACCCTCTGCTTTGACTGTGAGATTAAACCATCTTCATAAATTGTCATTAGAAGCAGGCAGGGTCCCTTCAGCTAAAATGTTCTTCTCTTATTTCCACTTAGAAACTCTAAGTTTGCATTTCCCCAGTGGAGACACCAGCAAAAGCCACATCTAGAATGAGCACCAAAAAGATAACAAAATCTGACTTCTGCTCATGAATATGGTTCCTTTCTAACCTGGTAAAGCAGGATGCCAGCTCTCTGCTCTCCCTTAGCAGTTTGGAGTTCTGAAAGGAAAAACCTGCCTCACTTTATTATTTCTTTTCCCTAAACATTTTTTTTGACCTCTTATCCAGATAATCACCCACTGATTATTTTAAAGGTATGCTAATATTTAGACAAATCCTCCAAGATGTCTCATGTTGGAACAGGAAATGCTTTATGTCATTTTAATGTTTATCAACATTAGTGGTGAAATCATATCACTACAAGGGAAAACATTTTCAGATGATTTTTTGATTATCATCTAAAGCAATTAGTGTGTGAGTTAAGAACAAGGCACAATGAAGAACGATCTCAAAAGAGATGGCCAAGTAAGTAGCAACATTCATTCACCCAACTCTTTAAATTGCAAGAGTTTCTGTCAGAGATTTTTTTTTAAACAAATTATTCTCAACATTTATATCTTTTCCCCCTTCTCACAGTAATCCATACTAACGGGGGAGAAGAAGGACAAATGTGATTCCAGTCCTGGTCCTCCCCCTTGCTGGCTGAATGACATTGGAAAAGTCATTCAGCTTTCCCCAGCCTCCATTTCACCATTTGCAAAATGGGATGATAACATGACTGACTCACACAGCTGTTACAAGGATTGAGCACACCATCTAGGACACCATGAGCCTAGCATAATATATTTAAAGCACTTTAGATGATGGGTAATTATTTGTTCATTGAATGAATGAATGAATGAATGAATGAGTGAATCACTCAATGAATCTATTCCTACCAAAACTGTAATGTTCTAAATCACGGATTGGTAGATCTTTCCTGCAAAGGGCCAGAAAAAAAATATTTTGGGCGTTGGAGGGCAAGCGGTCTCTGTCATGACTACCTAGCTCTGTGTTGTAACAGAAACCACCCATACACAGTAAAGAAATGAATGGGCTGTGTGCCAATAAAACTTTATTTGCAAACACAGGAAGAGGGCTGGACTTGAACCATAAGCCATAGATTGCAGACCCATGTTCTAAAACCCTAGCCTGCTAATGACAAACCAAACTGACTCTCAAAATAAGTGCTCAGTCATAATTTATAAGTTCAGTGTTAGATCAAGTCCTTGGAAGGCAAATTAAGAGGAAATAAGTCAGTCCCTCCCACCTTCACAGCAACCATTTGCTGCACCCTGTTACACCCCTCCCACCACTGGCAGGACCCACTGTGGTCTCACAGTTATGCTGGGGCCCATCTTTCCAGCTGGTAGACTCGGTTATCCTCTAAACCAGCCTATTGTACCCAATTCCTCCTTGAGACCAGGCTTCTGGTGACACCCTGGTAGGCCAAAGGCCCTCCTGGAATGCATCCCCTCTTTTCCTACTCAAACCAATGACAAAATCTTCTTCTTAGAAAATCCTAAGACATGGAGATAGGAACGTCCTTGTCCATGTCCAAGAAAAGAAATGGAAATGTCATTCCTTCTCACACTCCTACTAATCTCAGGAGTATAGAATTATGTTTGCAGACCAGGAAAAGCCATGGGCCAGGATGAGTGAGGGCTTTGTTGAGATAATGTTTCTCTGCACCGAAAGCCTACTGTGTTCAAGGCATGGTCTAGAATGACTCCCCGCCCCCATGCCACTTGCCCCCAGGGAACAGAAGAAGTTGAGCTCAGAGAGCACAGAGGACTTGCCCAAAGACACAGCCTGGAGCAGAAACTGGCCCCTAAGTTGCTCTGACCCAAGTCTCACTGACTCAAAAGACCAAGTTATGAAAACCCACTCTCTGCTCCCGCATACGAATGGCAACTCTAATCTACTGAGTACCCACGGGAGCCAGGCTTTCAAACTCAGCACAATTTGCAAGCATTTTACTCCCTGATGTGCTCACTTTTTTTTTTTTTTTTGATATTTCCCCAACTAGATTATAAAATCCAAAGAAACCAATCTGTATCTCCAGCACAGTCCCTGGCACACTGGAGGTGCTTATTACATATTTGAAGAATTAATTAAGAAAGAAGAATAATGAAGATATTAGACAGTAGTAATTGTCTATGGGCTAGGCACCGGACTAAGAATTTGACGTACGTCATCTCAATGACTGCTCCTATTCCGTAAGTGGTTACTATTATTTTTCCCACTTTATTGATGATAAAACTAAGGTTCTGAAAGGTTAAGCCTTCTAGGCTAAGGTCAGAAAGCTAACAAATGGCAGAAGCAATAATTGAACCCAATTCTGTTAGGCTCTTAACCCAGATTCTCCTTCCTCCATTCAGTTCCCCCACACAATGATCGCCCTTGTCCCAACTCAGACAGCGAGTCCGTTGGCTGAGGGCCCTGTTCCTTCCACAACAAAAAGTCATCTTTTCTCTTTCTCCCTGACCATGTTTGTTCCTAGTGTCTGGAAATTGCTCTCACCTATAAAACCAGGATAATTTTCCATTGTCAACATACATCCCAACCTCCTCCATGGGGTTTTTGTGAGAAAAAACCTCCATTTGCAGCCATTAATTAAGCTGTTAAAAGTACAAGTAGCTTTTTCTCCATTTTTACATGGCTTCTCAAATGGTAACTGCTGATTTCTTTCTTGGTGCAAACACAAGGAGCTCATAACTTTTCAATGGATTATGAAAGTTATTCCCCCAGGGGCTCGGCAAGACAGTCATCGCTGGGCATAGCTTTGACATGACGTCAGTGAATTCAGTCCTGCCCATGCTAATGGTGGTTCTTATAATATTATTGGAATTATTATTACCTTCAATTAAAAGGTTGGCCATGAATGACTTACTACTTCAGAGAGATTCCCCAAAGAATCACATTAGAGTTTGCCGTCTTTCTGCCAAAGGGCACCATAAGAACAGGAACTAGAGTCCTTGCCCATCCCCCACGTAAATACATTAATTAATAAATACGTAGCATTCAAATATTTTATGTTTTTGGCTGGTTACCAGGTTTTAAATTGACTTCCTTAAAGGTGGATAGGGCTGGCTAATCACTACCACTTTGTTTCA
Source organism: Ailurus styani (assembly GCA_002007465.1). Classification (NCBI taxonomy): domain Eukaryota; kingdom Metazoa; phylum Chordata; class Mammalia; order Carnivora; family Ailuridae; genus Ailurus; species Ailurus styani. The sequence continues at coordinate 342,289 of LNAC01000358.1, forward strand.
AAAACTAAAAGAAAATCAAGAAAACCGGAGAATTTTTTTCCTTCATTTTTACTCACCAAATTACATTAGAATAATATTAACAGTGCAGCTACAGCCTTCACGAAATGGCCCATCTCTCTCTTATTTTGCCAGAGTCTAGGCAGCACAGGGGTTGGTTTCAAAGCAACCTAAGGAATGGTCCCTGGAAAAAGTAATTCCTGTTACATCTCTTTTCACGAAATCTGGGGATCGAGAACACCCTGGAGAAAGGCCTTCAGAGCCAGGTGAATTGCTTATTGGATTCAGGGTCAGTGAACTGCTTGATGCTGCAGATGAGAGCTGCAAGTAGTTCTTAAGGAAAAAACTGGAACATGTAAGTTCAGTCAAAAGACGGCTTTGGCTGTGCCCAGAATCTGAGGCTCAATCACCATGGAAATATGTCATCCACCTCTGGAGAGGTGAGGTCCAAGTGCTAGAGAAACACTACCTTCCTCTTCAGAAGTAGTGTTAGCATGTACCCAGACTAAATGGAGAGAGATGAGAACTATTTCAAAGGTAAGGGGATGATTCTTGGGGTCCCAGATGCAGAATTTCATGGGAGGGATCTCTGAAGTCAGGAAAGACAGTGAATTCATACCCAGGAGAGAAGGGAAGCTGGGGTGCCCACAGACGGGAGAGAAAGCGTAAGCGGCCAGAAAGGAAGAAGAAGCTAGGACACAATATCTGGTCTACAATGGACACATACATATATGTTAAATGAATGAATAAGTGAATGAATGATAGGGAGAGACCTAACATTCGCTTGGCCTGAAAAGCCCTGTCCGCTTAAATCTACAGCAGCCAAGAAAGAATATCTGTGTAGCACCTAGGCTAATTTTAATACATATATGCAAGAATATGCTCCCTTGCTTTTAACCCAATCAAACCGAAGCCTATCAACTCGCATGAATTTATGGTACTTTTGTTCCTCTGTGTGTGTGTGTGTGTGTGTGTGTGTGTGTGTGTGTGTGTGTGTTTAATCTTTGTTTCTAATAAAATTACTTACTTAACCCCCTGGGCTGCTTACGAGTTTATCAAGGGCAGGAAGCAAATGTTTTCACACTTGGACCCAGGGTGAGAGAGAAGTGGTGGTATATCACTCAGATGAGGAGGCAGACCGCAGAGGGCCCGGAGCCTTAAGGACAGCCATGTCAAATGGAGAGGAAGCAACTTTAGGAGGACTGCCCAGGAAGCCCACACTACTTGATATTGAAAGATGCCACAATTCACGGGTCCTGTGTTTGCATTTTACCTCCCTCGGAGAAGAAATCCATGGCTGTGTTGGACCAGCCAAGACTTGGCTTTGATTCTCTGTCTGCCTCCTTGGTGACAAACTTGGCCTCCCTGCTTCCTTGACAGCCTGTTCCTTGTCCATCTGTCTTTGTCAACAAATGAGATTCCCGGTTTTTCATCAAGGCTACCATTCCAGGAATGGCCATGCAGCCTGATTCTGTTCTTGACACATATTATTACTTTTTCTGCTGTATCTTTCTAGAGATCCTACCTTATCCACAGCCCTGGAAGAAGAAGCCCCACAAAGAGCTTGATCTGCCCTAACTTGCTAGGGTTGACTGTACCAAGTGAGGAGTCCTGCTTCAGGCACATACATCTAGAAGGATGGCCAGTGACCTGTAGCTTGTGGCCTCGTTCTGAGATTGACTAATGAGCTGCTTCCCCTAGGGATTGAGAAAGAGGGATTCCAAGGGACTGAGTCATACCATGAACAGGCTGTGGGGACATGCAAGCTATGGGGAGAGTACCAACAAGGTAGAGGAAGCTCTATGAAAGGAGACGGAACAGATGAGAAAATAGACAGCTATCCTCAGTTTCTACTCCCCAGATCTAGTCCTGTGCTGCTGGGCCCCGCTGCCAGCCCTTCAACTCTGTGACAGTCTCTGGCGGGTTTTCAATACATCCCCTGCAGTAGATGGTCTTTTTGCCTGCTCATCACTCAGTACAGTTTCTTTCTGTAGCAGTACCTTGGCTTTTTTTTTTTTTTTTTTTTCCTTCAGGGAATCACACTTCACACAGTTCACACAATGTTCTGGGGAAGGAACATAACATAGATCTAATTAATCCAAAATATCCTATTTTTTAGCCACACAGTGATATGTTCATGGAGGAGAATGTGGCAAAACCCGGTGGGATGAGTTTCATCTTAAGACTTCTGCTGGAACTATTAAGAGAGTGAGGTTTCCATGCTTCTGGGGCATCTATATTATTATATAAACATCTGGGGCTGTTGGCAGATGTTTTTCTATCTTAAAGTGAATCTTTTGGTAGGAATCTGCTAATGAATGAAATATTTCTAGGGGAAAGCAAAGCCAAGAGATGGTGAGAGACAGAGTCCTAATGATTTTTTTTTTAAATCCCCTGGATCCAGTCATACCTGAAGTCATCGTACCTTGACTTTTCAGATATAAGGGCAAATATATTTCTTTCTTCCCTTTTAAAAAATAGTTTGAACTGATAAAAGATTACTGACTACTACATATTCCTTTTAGATTCAGATAGCCTGGATAGGTCACTATTCTTTGCAGCATAGGAAACTTCCTTCTTAATCCTGTCCCCTTTTTCCTTCCACTACTTACCTTGTCAGGAAAAGCTGTTAAAAAAGGATCAGAAATGTCTACCTTCCATTAGCTTGGTGACTTTGGAAACTCTATACTCACCACATAGTCATCTTTTCCACCCATTTTTCTGTTCCATTAAGTTTTTCAGTTTGATGTTATCTATACTATAACTAAATTTTTTTTAAAAAACTTCTCAATTTGATTCAAGTAGTCTTAAGTGTCTTCTGAGAGCACAAGAAGATCATAAGGGACACTTTATTTTGAAGAATAGAAGTATCATCCATCACTTCCACCCAAATTTTAATCACCAGAACCCAGTTGCATGTTGGAGAAATAGCACTGGAGATTAGCCACTTTCTGCTGCACTAAAACACCACTGGCCCAATATTTGTTGAATGAATAAACAATGAGGAACGTATAGAGTTAGGATTTGCAGATGACTCGGAGATTCCTTCCTATACTATCAGGAAAAAAAGAAAACCTATAGAACCTGAAAAGCCCTATTCCCTTGTCATCCACGAGTGTGCACTTTCTCTCTGGAGCCTCCTGAGTTCTAATTCTCTACACATTTACCCCGATTTTTTCTCTGGCTCTCATGCTTTCCACAGAACAGAAGATTAATTGATTAATTTTGTTTACTACCCTATGTGCACTCCATGTAGTTATATTGTACCATTCCTCCTCCATTCCAAAGTGTGCCACATAGCCCATCAGATGAGGTGAAGAAGAGAGGAGAGGAGTCTGCTTGCTAAATTCACATCGCGTGTGGATTTAGAAGGACCCAGCAGTTCAGAAATAGATGAGGGTCAATATTTTCCTTGCCTAGAGAAGAACAATATTTTTATACTGAAAGTCACATCCATACATGCCTCTATTTGCCTAAAGAGGAAATAGTTATGAAATCTTGTTACCACTCCAGTTACCTGGGCTTATGTGGCATAGAGATTTACTATTGCAAATTTAGAGAGAGGGGCTGCTCAGATGTGAGAAATCTCTCTTCAGGCTGGTCTGCCGGTGCTCATAAATGGGGTTCTGTGAGCACAATATCTGATACCATGAAGGTTGGTCCACAAGTGCACACATTAAGCAAGAGGTTTTTTATTACAGGTACAATGCGGATCTGACTGACAAAGGTTTCTGGCTTTCCCCCTCCATTGACGGATGTCTTTTATTACAGATTAGGCCTTCGAGGTTTTTTGTTTTTACTTAATAATACTGTATTTATCCCCAAAGTAATACTTACTCTAAAGATTGCCTTCTTGTGAAGTTAAATTTTTAACTTCTCCTTAAATTTTTGTTAGGTCAACACAGAAATCAAAATTACATGTATATTTATACAATAAACTATTTTTCAATAGGATCAAGGTGTTCTATTTAAAGGAGTATTATCAAAGAGACATCAGAGAGTATTACCAAAGTAAAACTTAAGATCAGCAATTATCATAGACTTAGAATACAATTTTTTTTTTTAATAAAAAGCCAGGCTAACATTGGCTCAAATACTTCCTGATGACTGAGATTTTTCAAAATCTTATTTTGACTCTAGGTAATCATGAGCATCAATTATCATGGTGTGGATACAAAATTCTGGCAAATATAATGTTAGATAAAAGAGCCTCTAATGCCTCCTTCACAGATTCTGTTTTCAAGAGACTTATTATCATATCACTGAGTTGAATTTTATGGGATTTCGAAGGAGTTTGCATGCAAATTCCTTATCAGTGCTTCAATCTTGGGCAAATGACTCAATCTCTCTATGCTTTAGTTTCTTCACCTGTAAAATGAGGATAACAATAATTCCTACTTCATAGGATTGTTGTAAAGATTAAGCAAGTTGATACATATAAAACACTTAATAGCATATCTGGCACAGGGTCAACTTTATGGCTATGATTATTTTCTAATTACTTTTCAACAACTGCTGGATAAGTTTATCTTTGTAGAAATTGGTGGCTCCCCTTTGGAGTAAAATTAGGCTTTAGTTGGCATCTAATATTGAAGATAACATATTTAGAGAAAAATAAGAATGAAATTTTAAATAAAATGGAGACTCCGAATTATTAATGCAAAGCAGTCTTCACCATAAACATTAGGGATCTGGGTTTCAATATACATGGAAAAAATAAGGATAGCCAAACTCACAAACGTCTCCAGACTTTGGGATGCTAGGGCGGGCTAACAAGTGACCATGGAGATATAATGATAAAGGAGTCTGTAGGGCCAGGATGAAGGGGGTCAAAGAGATGCCAAAGGTAGGTCAGGGTGAGAGAGGGCAGCATGGGCCTACATGTTGGCCCAGGTCTGGGCCAGGCAACCCGAGTGGGAGCATCAGTGAGCTGCCAACAGGTTGGTAGGTCTTGGCAGGTCATTTAAGTCCCAAGTACCTCCATTTTACCATCTGTAAAAATGAGAGGAATAATAACACCTCCTGTTTCTTCAATTTAAAATTGAAGAGAAAGAGAGGGAGAATGGGTAGCACTTCCCAAAGTAGGAGTTAGAACATGTAACTGTTCTCTAATAAACATGCATTTCTTGTGCAGTAAAGAAAACACTTTTTAAAAGTTACTTATTAAGGAAAAAAATAGTATAGTATGTGAACACATAGAATTGCCTAATATTATAGAAAATATGAGGGTTTAGGCCTTAGAAAACTCTGGTGTTTGAAATGCAAGACCAGTCACTTATTATGACCTTGAGTGAGTTACCTAACTTTTATTAAGATTCGGTTTTTCCATATGTTAAAATTAGGACAGTATCATACCCAGTAGGATCACTGTCAGCAATTCGAAAGATAAAAATATATAAAGTGCTCTGGCACTTAGTAGGTGCATGCGTGCGTGTGTGTGTGTGTGATAAATAATATATAATTGGGGGGTGCCTGGGTGACTCATTTGGACGTCCAACTCTTGATTGTGGCTCAGGTCATGATCTCAAGGTTGTGGGATCGACCCTGATTTGGGCTCTGAGCTGGGTGTGGAGCCTGATTAGGATTCTCTTTCTCTCTCTTTCTGCCCACCCCCTTCCTCTCTGAAATCAATCAATCAATCAATCAATAAATAAATATTGGGAGACCTAGTATCTATGATCCATGGATAGACATCAAGAAGGTAGGTGAGTCCCTTGAAATTTATTTTGTACATGTGCATTTTCTAGAAAGAGAATCCTCAGTTATTATGTATTCTGTCCAAGGGGTCCATGACCTTGAAAACATTAAGCATCCCTGTGTAGATAAAGAGTTAGACTGGTGGATACTTTGTTCCCATGTTGCCCACTGCCCCTAATTCAGAGTGCATTAAGCAGTGGTCACCTAGAGAAAATCTCCCCCACATAAATACACCAGGTTCTCTTTATTGGAGAAAAACTGGGATCTGGAGGAGACTGCCTCTTTGACAAGGACCAAAATTTCATAGTAAATAGTGGGGAAGAGATTTGGGACTTTCTCTTTAAAAATGAGGATAAAATTTTTGAAAATGACTTCATATATCTTTTTTTTAAGATTTTATTTATTTATTTGACAGAGAGACAGAGATAAAGAGAGAGGGAACACAAGCAGGGGGAGTAGGAGAGGGAGAAGGCTTCCCGCTGAGCAGGGAGTCCGATGCGGGGCTCGATCGCAGAACCCCAGGATCATGACCTGAGCCGAAGGCAGACACTGAACGAATGAGCCACCCAGGCACCCCTCATATATCTTATTTTTGATAAAGGTTAGGTTGCAACATCAACAATTCGCTAGTTCTTATAAAGAACATAGAATGAAATGTGTGGATTTATTTGGCCCATTTATTTTCCTAACCAGGTTGTATGAGTGTGTGATGTGACCTCCTTCACTCCTATGAGCAGAGTTATTAGGAGGGTGGCATTCCCAGACATATTTGAGACTTTTACCGTTTTCCAAGGATCGATGATAAGCCTCTAACATCCAGTCACTCACTGTGAAGCCCCTGGGCTATGATCATGCTTACTGACTTTTCTTCTTTTTAACTGATAACAAATTATCTTCATTGATGAATAAATGTGCATGTGACACAAACTTGGTTTCCAACATCACTTTCATCAACTTGATAAAATCTTGGGTCTTTTAAGAAGTTAGCTATTTCAATTTCCAGGTAATATAGGCTCTATTTTCACTGTACTCCTGGCTGCTGGATAATCCAGAAAAGACAGACATCTAAAGAGCTGACTCAACACAGTGGGAGGCCTGGCATTACATGGGAAAGATGCCTAAATGAGCCTAATTTGATAAGTGGTCAATTAATTCATGAATGTTTTAAGGTTATGGTAACTTTGGCTTTCCTACAACCTTTGAACCGCCGGCCTCAGTGAGTGAATTTTTGGATAAAGGGAACCCAAGGAAAACCCCTGTAAAGTTAGTACAAACTGATACCGGGTTGGTGTGGGGACAAGAGAGCCCTTGCAATGCGTTCTCCCATAAAAGCCATGTCGTGCATAGTGGCTGGCGAGGGGGAAAGAATGCATTTCAGGCAAGTGTATGTTAAATAAGCCCCTTCAAGGACCAGTCCATGAACTCCAGTCTAGTGGAAAATGAGGCCCACATTCCAAACCAATTTCACAACCACCCCCCCCTTTTTTAATAACAACTCATTTTTACATAGGGGGTGGCTTATTCTGCAATTCTGTAATAGTGAATTTTTGCTTATTGTGTTTCTGGATAACAAGGTGTGCCTGTGTTTCCTTCTCACATATCAGTTTGCAGAAAGTAATTGGCCTACAATTCTTAAGCCAGCCCCTGCATGCATTCCTGTCTGCATTGTTCCAGTTTGTCGTGTCTGTGTTGTCACCTGAGAGCTGATCTTCCTCGACTGAAGTCCATTCGAGAAGCATCTTTATCCTTCAAGGTGTCTGATGCAAAGATGGGCTGTTTTGACTGAATTAGCAAAACATATACAGAACATCTTTTCCCAAAGTACTCTTATGTTACTTTACAAAGAAAAATCAGTTTGTAAAATAAAACCGGTGGAATTTAGACTCAAGACTGCTTCTTTTTTGGGGGAGAGAGTTACTTTATAAATATAACCTAAAGAATAATAATATTAATATTTGCTCCTTTTTTCACTGAAGTCTTACGATGTGCCAGATGCTGGGTATTTCATATACACAATCTATTTTAATCCTTAAATTAATCCTCCCTGCATATTTTTTCCCCCTGTAGAATGGAAGTTTCATACAGGCAAGTATTTGACTCTTTTTATTTATTGCTGCATCCCTGGTGCCTAAAACAGTGCCTGGAATAGAGCAGGCACCAATCAATATTTGCCAAATAATGAATGAATCCCTATTTTCAGGAAGGGGAACTGAGGCACAGTGAAGCCAATTATAAGCAATTTGCCTAAGGTCACAGAGGTAATAAGTGACAAGTGGTATTCCAAACAAAATCTAATGCCAAAAGATATGCTCTCTCCTTCATCCGATACACGCACACACCGTCACCCAGTCACACCCACCAACACACACTGACACACACTGGCACACACACACATATACACTGGCACACACACACACACACACACACACACACACACACACACACACACACACAGAGGCTGCTCCAGCCCATCTGCTCCCTCGGCAAACCACCAGCCAATTGCTGAAGGACCAAACCCATCCCCCCTCACCCCAAATCTGTCCTCCAACAAAAGTCCTCCATGGGCTCTTCTGTCGACAATTCCCACTAGTATTTGCTGACCTCCTTGCCCAGTTCTCATTGCCTGGGCCACAACCCCTCCCCCAGAAGACTCCTTAATTATAACCACCACACAGTCTATACCATCAGGGAGAGAGGCTGTTTGGCAGCAGCTGCGAAAGCTGAACTAAGTTATTTGCGGATTAATCCGCTGCTGAATGTAGTCTTACAAGTATGGCTTTGGGGGAAAAAAAGATAAAAGGAGCTGATGCCATTTGTATAAATGTGAACTTACATACAACACAGACGCAGGCACACCCACAAGTATGGGGACTAAAAGTTAACATATGATTATCAAAGGATAAGAAGGACTTACAACTGTAATGTAAAACATTAAGAAATACGTCCTGGCTTTCTGTGTTCTGCCGGGATACAAGTGAGCTCTGAGCCAAGGAGAGTAGGGAAAAAAGAGAGATAGCAAATTGAAATATCTTTAGGTAGACTTAAATATAGCTTCAGAGATTATAATTCAGATCAAGGCTAGAGCTCCATTTCAACATTCCTTGACTGCTAGTAACATAACAAAGGCCTGCAAATTGGGAGGTTCGTCTGCTCGGGAAGGGATGCTTATCTGATCTCAGCCCATCTTTCTTCATGTTTCAATCCCAGAACAGCTGCCCTCCTCTTGGTGAGCAGCCTAAAACCCAACAGGCTGAAAGCCCAGCTGACGGAGATCCCGATGAGGCTGCCTCACGACGGGCGGGCATGCCCACTGCTGAGTGGAGCAGACGCGCCTGCCGGTGGGGACATCTCAGGGGGCTGCTAGCAGGCAGCTGCCACGCCTGCAATAAGGCAGTGCCCACTCGTCCCCTGGTCGGAGGAGGTGGCAGGACAGAGAGCGACAACGTGGCCTTAAGAAGGTGGTAGCTCCAAAGGGGCATGGCTGTGTCCTGCCTATGGCCAGGCAATTTCCTGAAGCTGGGATTGGTTGGTGGCGGTCTCCTTTCCTCACAAGCTCATTCATTCATTCACTCACTCATTCGTTCATTCACCTTCCATTCATTCAGATATTAAGAAAGCAATGCAGTACAGCAATCATATGTACAGACTTGGCGGGCAGACTTGGGTGGGACTTGCAGACTTCACATGTGCTAGCTGTGAGACTCTGGGGGAGTTACCTGACCAAGCTTCAGGGTCCTCACCTGTACTGGAGAAACAGTAACAGGGCCACACCTCATAGGGCTGCTGCCAGGAGACTGTGAGTTAGTGCGAGTAAAGCTCTTTACATACTACCTGGACCATAGTAAGTGCTCAATAAATAGTAGAGATGCGTCACACAGCCTGTTGCCTCCTAGCGCCCCTTGCATGATTGTGGATGAGCAGAAAACCTTTACACGTGAACAGTGAGATAAAATGTAAAAAGTAAAAAGTCCCTAGGGAAAGTTCCGGAGAAAGCCCCACAGGGAAAGAGTCTCCACTGGACTTAGAGTCGATCTACCAAAAGAGGTTATCACTGTTCCACTGCCTCAGCATCAGAGCTCTGGCTGCTGTAATCTGGGCATCGGGCAGGGAAGTAACCTTCTAAGGGGCTGGAGCATACCAAGGGCTCCCAGCAGGTCCCAAGGAGAGAAGCTGTATCTGCTACCATGCTCCTTTAGAGATGGCCTTTGTGGGTCCCTGGGGGACAGCAGAGGTGGGGAAAGTGGGGTGGGGGAGGGGACACACACCACAGAGACACTGAATGACCCGATGCTCTGTGTCATTCTTGAACGAAGCTGAGCAAGGACATGAATGGAGGCTCCCTTTCATCTCTAATGTCTCAGAACCTCAGGCTCATCTGACAGACCAGTTCCCTGGCAGCGTCCTGAGGAGCACAAGTTCTATGAGATGTCCTCCCCAAAAGCATTCCAGGGCCACATACATAAATACATTTGGGACATGCATCAGACCGCACCTCCCTCTTAGAGTCTGATAGTGCTCGTTAGCAGAGTAAATTTCTGATAAGTCCTACAACAATCTGCTTAGTTGAGTTTAGTTCAAAATTATTCAAAATAGTTATTTAATACTACATATGTCCCCATCCTCTCATTTGATATATAACGGAGGAGTGCAGGCCCACAGTGAAGAGGAGACTTTTTCAAGGTCACGCCACACAGTCAGTCAGGGCAGAGCTAAACTTGAACTTGAGCTTTGGTGAACAACTCTTTGCCTTCCCTCCTCCTTTCTCCATGGAGCCAGGACAGCCCTGGTGTGTGCCACCGCTCCTCGGAGTAGGTGGTGACAATGCTGACACTCCTGTCAAGCACAAGTCATTCAGAGTGACTGTCCCGGAGCACACTGCTAAAAACAAACCCTAGGGCGCCTGGGTGGCTCAGTGGGTTAAAGCCCCTGCCTTCGGCTCAGGTCATGATCTCAGGGTCCTGGGATCGAGGCCCGCATCGGGCTCTCTGCTCAGCGGGGAGCCTGCTTCCTCCTCTCTCTCTCTGCCTGCCTCTCAGCCTACTTGTGATCTGATCTCTCTGTGTCAAATAAATAAATAAAATCTTTAAAAAAAAAAAAAAAAAAAAAAAAAAAAAAAAAAAAAAAAAAAAAAAAATAAAAACAAACCCTAAAAGCCCCCTCTGAAAGGTCTGATGGGGAGCAGACTTGAAAGCCCAGTGTCTGGAAGACATGCCGGTGGGTAAGGAGGCAGCGGAGAAGCACGGCAGTCACACCCCGCTTCTGGGCGGGTGCCCAGGCCTTCCACTGCCTCCGCTGGCCACACGCACTGAGTCTCTGAGACTTAGTCTCCTCACTGTGAAACAAAAAGGTGGCTTTCAGTTCTGTCGATTTATGAGCCTAGAGAAGAAAGGCTTGGTAGAATCCAGGTGGAGTCCTTGACATTCTGGAGAGCCCCAAATCCACACTGCAACCCTCACCCCACCTTGGTGATGGTTACACTTCTCTGCCTCCTCATCCAGCACAGCGCCCCTGCTCAAAACCCTCCCAGGGTTCTCTAGGTCTCCTAGGAGAACACTCAGCCGACTTCCGCCAGCCTGCTAGACTGTGCAAATGAGCTACGGCCGCCTCTCCCAAATCCTCTCTTACTGCCTTCCCTTTCTCACCGCATCACCTCCACCCTGGCTTTCCCTGTGCTGGCCTCCTCCCAGCCGGGGGGCTCACATGTCCCCCTCAGCCTTCTAGACAACTGTATCCGAGGCGGCAGCCTCACTCTTTTCACCACATCACCTCATTTCCTTCTTTGCACCTGTCACTATCTAAAATCATCGTATGTATTCATTCAATTACTTGCTTGATTTCTGACTCCTCCCAAGAGAATGTAAAATGCTTGAGGGCAGAGTAGTGTTGTTTACTGCTCTATAATTTACTGCTCATTTACCTGGCACAAAGACTGGCAAAACCCAGGTGCTCGGTAAACTTCAATGAAGTGAATGACTGAATGAATGAATGAACGAACGAACGAATGAATGCTTTGCCAAGAAATAGTTTGCCTAAGACGCAGGTCAAACAAAACCGTCTGAGTCATCAGGCAGAACTGAAGAGCCACCTGCTTTGTTTTCCCACAGCCCTTTCTGCCTGACCCTCAGAGGACGGTGAATGAAACTCTGTCATCACACCTTGAGGACACACATCTGCTTTCAGGGCAGGGACCTGTGTGTGCTGTCCTGTAGGTCCTAGGCCTGAGCTGGAGGCTGGTCCCCCGCAGGTCCTCCATAGTGCTTAGAGAATTAATGAACTGCTCTTCTAGAACCCAAACATCTCTGTACCGGCACAATCAGGGATTTGCTTCCTCTCCAGGAAAGATAAGCCACAGGAGTTTTAAAGCCTACATTTAAACTGTTTACATCTCCGTGTCCCCGTGTGTCCCCCAAGAAAAAGATCATCTGGAAGCCAGGTGGTTTTGTGGAAAGAGCATTCGGTGGGAGCCTTGCATCTTGGGTTCTACTCTCAGGCCTTTCTGAGGCATCATGAGCTGACTTTCCACCCCCTCTGAAACTTTGCTATCTTGTTACTACAGGGACGGGGTTGAGAAACCTGGAACCTGAATACTCCCTAGCCCTTCCTTGTCTTGACTTTGTGGCTCAGCCTCCATACTCTCCCTCTAACAGTCCATACATACGATATGATAAGAAATGTGTCTGATGTTTGGCCAAACAAGTATTTTGCTAAGAAAAATGTTATGGTCAAAAAAACAAACAAAACAAAACAAAACTGAGAGTCATCGCTGTGCTCTAATTGGTGTTTTAATTCAGGCTGGATTTGCCATGCCCCAGCTTATACCAAATGCGGGGATTTGCATATCTGTTAAAGGTTCAGGACTTTTCACAGATTGCAAAAACGTCAAAATCACAGCAGCTCCAAACCCTATTGCATTTCATTTTACCCAGCCTTGCAGATTAGCTTCAAAGCCTGCTTTGTCAGCAAACATTTCTGCTGGCCTGGAAAAGCTCTTCAGTTCTTCCCAATCATTCCCACCAGCACTGGGACACCAGAGCAATGAGGAGTGGGAATAAGCCATTTTCCATTCCTGTGAACATTTCAGGGCCTGAAGCCTGCCTTCTTTCAGATTCCATGGGCCTTTGCTAATTTGTATGACAGCTTCAATGTAAATAGGACACATCTGCATGGGTTAAAAAAATAGCCACTCGTTGCAAAGGGCAGTGCACTATGTTTATTTATTATCTACAACTGGAAATCAGGTTCTGTTTCTGGTCTAGAACAGCTGATGGTTTGCGACAACCTCCAAGGCATTCTGGAATAGTTTTAGTCGACTATTGACTTTAAAAACCATTTTATACTCATTTTATTTTCCATGATTCTTTGTCAACTACCCAGCTGGGAGAAGAAAATGAGCATCTATAAAGGCGGATATTTAGTGTGTATATCTCATGTATCTCAGGAGACATACACACCTGACAGATGTCAGCTGTCTGCTGGTGATCATGCTCCTCTTCCTATTATTAATAACCCCTATTTACTGAGCAGGTACTTAGTGCCAAGTAAGGGCTTCACGGGCCTTCTCTCCTTTAGTCCTCAACCACCTTAGGAAGTGCATGTCATCATTTTGCTTTGAGAAAGGAGAAAACTGAGGCACAGAGAGAGTTAAGCATACTAAGACTATATGCTGGAAAGCACTAGAATTGGGATTTGAGCCCACAGCCTATGCTCTTAAACATCTTAGCATCTTGTAGTAGCCTCACACTTAGCTACCAAGCTGGGCTACCAGTCAAGAAATACATGCAAGTCTAAAGTTACATCTGGGCACGTGGGTAAAGGAGTTCATTCAAAAAAGGTACTTTTAAACTCAGGTTTGAAAAAGACTTCTTTCGTTTTAGTTTAGAAGGACCTCTTTAGTTTTACTCAGTCAATTATCTCTTGAAATAGATTACACTTTACACACAAAGACACACACACACACACAATTGCTATTTCTATAGATATTTTTTCATGGATTCTTCTATTGTTCATTTTAATTCTATTGAATTCAACAGATAAGGTAATAAAGGATTATGATTACTGGTAAGAATGATAATAGAGTAGCAAGTAACCTTTCTGGTTATTAACCAGAGTCTGAAAATTTAGGAAGAAATTTGAGATGTCAGCTTGAAAATTGTTACAAATTATTGTATTCTGTCAAAAGAGCACAGCAAAGAAATAACAAAGATTCTATTGATGTAAAAAGGTGTCCAGAGTACATGAAGAGCAAAACAAGGAGTTACACAATAATTTACATAATACAAGCTCATTTCTTAAGAAAATGCATGTGTGTGTGTGTGTGTGTGTGTGTGTGTGTGTGCATAAGTCTCGAAGAACCTCTGGTAAGATACAGAAGGGGTGGATTGGGGGATGTTGAAGAGGAAACTTCCACTTTTCATTTCAAGCATCTCTAGTCTAACTCTTTATGTGCATGTACTTATAATTTAAACGGAAATCAAGATAACATTAAAAGCACTCCCAGCCAGCTGACACAGGCAGCCCAGGTCACCACTGGTGTGCTTGACATTGCGATTCCCGCCATCGAGGCCACATCTGTTCTCCCGAGTCATCTACCCATTAGCCCCACTTGGTCTTGGAAAGCCCACCTCATCTCAGGGTATCAGCGTTGGCTAACCCATCTAAAACACCCTGAGCATCTTTCTGTGTGATTTGTAGCTATTTAAGTCTTCCTCCTTTTTTTCCTCTTCCTGGTTACCTATTCCCACGGCCTCACTCTCTGCATGCAGCAAGGACACGGTAACAGGAACTGTCAGCACCCCAGACAAGGGTGCTGAACTTAGTCTTCTTGATGAGTAAGGCTTACTCCAAATCAGCTAGTCAAGAGGAGATCAAAAGAAAAGCACAGGCTTCAGCCCTTCCAGCCATGCAACTCTCCAAGCTCAAGTACCCCTTTGCCGCTGGCCTGCCCAGCTGGCCCACCTATGCTAAGCTCTCAAACTGGTGAGAAAGACTCGCATGCTTGGTTTTTCAGAAGGCACGCTGCCGAGCCTATCTGCAGGACACACTTTGGGTGCTGGGTGGCAGCACCTGCCAATCAGATGGCTTTGTCCATGAGCCTACTTCCCCTGAGCTTTGAGAACGCAGTTTCCAATCTGACTTTCATGTTTCGGGGCTGAAGTTTCAAGGACGCATCTGGACAAAATATGCTTTCCATGTAGGCCAATTTATTTATTTATTGCTTATGACATTGTACTTGGCAGCTAAGGAGATATAAAACAATTTGAACCACTCTGCAGAAAACGGTTGCAGAGTTGCCACTGGAGACCCCTATGGAAGACAATGGAGGAGAATGGAATCTCGCAGATCTTTCTGTAATTGACAGGCAGAGCCCCGAGAGGCCAGCGCGGCCAGCGGGCATTCCTGTTAGGAGCTCACTTACATCTCTTTCCAGCCTCAACTCCTGCTTTGGCACAAGCAGGAGACCAGAGGCATGTGTTGGAAGTTTCATCTGACAGGACAAATGCAGGCAGTGTGAAGGCTTTCACCATCCACCCCTCATCACTGAGGTAGATGGAATGTTTTGAAGTGTCTGTTGGACACTTGCTAATGCAGTGGCTAATGTTGACTGTTTCCTTCTGCCCTTCCTCTGCTGACACTGTCTGTGTCCAACTGCTGAACCTAGCCTGCCTTTGCCTGAGGACTTCTAGAGCCCCCAAGGTCCACCCTACACAGGTTTGTGACAGGGGAGGAATATGATGGTATTGATGCCCCGGGGGGAGCAGCCCTCAGCCAATGACTAATGGGAGGCCGTGTATACATACCCCAGCTCCCTCCTCCTCCCCCCCAGGCAGGTGACTCTAAGGCCTGTGTTCTACACTGGCTCCCTGCAGGATTGAGCTCCAGTTACCAGTAACCCATAGTGGTGGCCCCCTTTATGGGCTGCCTTGCCATTCCTGTCCCACTCCTCCATTGCCCTGTTGATGTTTCCCAGGGCTTTGTTTCTTCCTCTCTCTATCACTTACTCTGCTTTCCCTGTACCCCAAACATCATCATACCAGCTTAGCATTTCTTTTTCCAGAACTGAGTCTCATTGGTCTCTCTGAATCCTGTGCCCATCCCTGAACCAATCACTGCAACCCAAGGGATAGCTCCCTCCCAGTGATCAAGTCTGGGAGCAGAGGATTCTGAGTCGCTGACTTGATTCATGTGCCCATTCCTGACACAGTGTGGGCTGCTGTTATCAGAAGGGAGGGAGACAGGTTATGGGCAGAGGACAGCAGTAGGCAGTACCCATACGCCACTACCAGGCACTGAACGCATTTCACACACTTGCTCATGAAAAATCTCTCTCCTCTGATGCAGTTACAGGAATAAGAAGAGGACTGAAAAACCATCACCATGTAAGGGGATCTGAGTAACCCTGACTTGTCAACCTATGACAAGGCTTAGACATGGGGTCATAGTAGCCACAGTGTTTAACCAAGCAAATGCTGCTAAGTCCCAAATCCACAGGCTTTTCCCAGGGTCCAGTCCCAGCTGACTGGCAGCCCTGACATGACAAGTCAAAGCCAAGTGTCAGGACACCTGTTAAGGTATCATAGCACTTCAGGGCACATGGGGTAGGCAGATCATAGCTGACCCTTCTCCAACACACAGAGCAGCATGCACCTACCACCTTCAACAAAAAAGCCATTCCTCCCTACGGAAACAAAGACACAGGAAAGAAAGTGAACGTTTGAAACTGTGTATCATTTCCTGTATCATTTATTAGAGGCTGGGACTTTGTTTTCTTAAAAACTTTTGTTATGTCAAAATATTCAAAACAACCAACAGGAGTCACTGGCTCTGAAAGCCCCAAGACGCCCATTCACAGGGGTGCTCTTGGCTGCCCCATGCAGCGGAAAGATGTGCTTCCCGGCTGAGCCCCCTACTCCCCAGACCTTCCACGAATTACAAATTATAACCCCATCTCACCCCTGCAGACCACAGCTTTGGAGTGTCAGGCCAAACTGGTACTTGGATGACGTTTTAGCCAAGTCAGGTCTGCCTGTCATCCTAGACTCCTTCTACTCCACAACCAAATACAGTTGACTCTCGCTCCCAGATGTCTCGGGAATCCACTGCCTCTTTCTGTCCCTAATCCCACCCTTCCTTTATATAAACGACACTGCCCTAGCCTGCCAACGGTATCTCTGTATTCACTCTCTCTCCTCCATCCATTCTTGGTAATGCCACCAGAGGGATCCTTCTAAAGCATCCACATCTGATCATGTCCCTGATCAGCTTTTTCTTTCAACTGTTTCCAAGTTCCCTTATAATAAAGTTCAAACTCCTTAAATAGTAGAAAGTCTTCCTGACCTCGGTCCTTACTGATATCTTCAGGCTCATCCTTTGCCATTCTGCCTCTGAGCCTTCTTTACTCCAGACATATTCATGAACATATACGTGTGTTTCTAGATTAGATCTACATTATAATATTCCATTTATCTGGAACATTCTCCTCTACCCCATATTTTCCTGGCTCACTCCTACTTTTCCTTTAGGCCCCAGTTTAGAGGCCACTATTTCTGGTTTCTGAAGGCATCTGGTACCTTCTCCATCTCAGCATTTCATTTGCCAGTCCACAATTGCTTGCTTATCCATCCTCCTTTCTCTAACTCACTGAAAGATTCAATGAACATGGAGCCCGTCCTATTCATCACCGTACTCTTAGCTTCCAATCCAAATTGGCACATGATAGAAGCACAGTTCATAGTTGTTAAGTATTGGAATATGTGACTGAATAAATATAAGGAATCCTGCATGCTCAGACTTTCCACTGGTTGAATCTGAGGTCGCACACTTTCTGTACAGACAACTGAGATCACTTCGGCATACTGCCCCCTACCCTCAGGTAAAATGTTAGTTATGCCCCACAATGGTTTCACTTGATACTCCTTTTGGCTCCTGATGTTTACAGTCAAGGTATTAAAATGTCTATGTCACAACTTTCACCTCTAGAATGGAGTGCCTGGTGTGGGGAAGAAAGCACAGTCTTTGACACAATCTAGAGCAAGTGGACCGCCAAGGGTCTGAAGAGAAATACAAGAGTATGCACTGTGCTTTGGCTTGAAGAGCCTGGTGTGGAGGATGGGCAGGAGTGTCCGTTTCCTTAATCAACCAACTTCGATTTTTTTTCTTCCTTGCTCAGCACCTGATGGTGTAGTACTCCGAGGGCATTAAAACAAGGTCAAGAAGGCATTGTGGGATGTGACTGTTTACCAAGAGTTTAAATATTAGTGATTTTGCCCAAGGAAGCATATGAATTGCAGGGCTGGCGGTAGTATGCTGTGAAATGGAGCGTTCACATGCACTCGCTAGGGTACAATGTCCTGTAGATACGGGTTTGAGTCCTAGCCCTATCATTTATAAGTCGCGTGGTTCCTGCCCACCTACCTAACCTCTCAGAGGCCCAGTTATCTCATCTACAAAAGAGATAATAATAAAACACCAATCCTTGCAGGACAATTTGTAAAGAATAAAGTAGGAAATGCACATAAAACACCTAGCATAGCATCTATCCCGTGTAAACATTTAGAAAATGTGAGCTAATCTTCTTCATATTATAGCAGTGGACCCTACCCTCCTTCAGATGCTATGAAGTAAGAAACACCAGCTTGACCTATGGGTCTATTCCTGCTATGTCTAATACATCAACATTGGCTCAACCCCTGTGTTCATTCTCTATTGTTGTCTATGACAAATTACTATATATTTAGCAGATTAAAAAATCCACCTGTTATCTGTCTGCTCTGGGTCTCCCAAGACGAAAATCAAGGTGTGGGTATAACTTTTGTTTTCTCTGGAGGTCTAGCATTAACTTACTTCCAAGCCCATTCAAGTCATTGGCACTATTCAGTTCCATGTGGTTATGGGACTTTCCTTGGGGACTGTTGGCTAGGAGTCATTCTTAGCTTCTAGAAGACTCAAGCATTCTATGGCTTGTGGCACAGTTCCTCTATCTTCAAAACCTTTCCTCACACTTAGAATCACTCTGACCTCTCTCTCTCTCTCTCTGCCCCACCTCTCCATCCTCTTCCCTCTTCCACTGTACCTCTCTGACTCTTTTACTTTTCTCTACTACTTACTCTTAAGGGTCCATGTCATTGCTTCGAGTCCACTTGCACAACCCAGGATACATTCCTTGTTTCAAGATCAGATGATAAGTAACCTTAATTCCATATGCAAAGCCCCTTTACCCAGTGTCTGGATTAGTTTTTGATTGAATAATGAGGGATAGGAGTCTGGGGGAGATGTCTTTGGATTCTGCTTACCCTGTTAGTTTTACTTCAAAATCTGCTACAAAATCCATGTCAGCACAGCACACTCACTAGGTGTTTAGTTTTGGCTGTTTGTGCAGTTGGCTTAGCTAGGAACGAAAACACGAAAAAGTTCTTTTCAAAAAGAACAGCCCATCTTCTTTCCCGAGGGAGTAACTGCTCTGTTCAATAGGGAGTTTTTAATTCATTTATCAGGGAAACTCCCTTCATTCTTCTCTTTTCCACTTTCTGCCTAATACTATCCATACTATTTTAAGGTATTTAAATACTGTAGCTCTAAGCTTTTTAATCTAGGAAGCTCAACTCCGGCTCTCAAATGTCAACTAGAAATGTCCAAACATAGAAGACTCTTGGGCAATTTTGAATTAATTCAAACAAGACAGCATGGGCTGAGAAACTTGAGATTCAGTTTGGAATGAATTTGCCAATTGGCCACTGATTCCATTCTCATTAGTTTACCAGACCCACTTGATGTAAAAAATTAAAATTCTGGGTCTCAGAAATACTAACAAATATGTCCTAAGACGTAGACACAAAATCGTTTACTGAAGACTTGTTTGTCATAACAAAAATGGCAAACAATCTAAATACCCACCAAATGTGACTGGTTAAATAAATGTTGGCAGGAGAATTCCATGGAATACTCCTATAGCTAATAGAAAAGAATGAGGTAGATTCATATGTACTTAAATGGAAGGCTTAGTAAGGCATACTGCTGGGTGAAAACTGTAAATCAGAGAAGAATCGGTATCATATGATCCAATTTGTGTTAGAAATGAAATTTTTAAATGTATATATATTTTGCAAATGCATACGAAGGGCATATCTACCAATTAATTGGCATATACTGCTTCTGGGGACAAGTGTGGAGTTGGGGGATAGAAGGAAAGGGGCATTGAGGTTTTAAGCTGTTTACCTCAGTATAGGTTAAATCTTTTACAACGAGGGCGCCTGGGTGGCTCAGTGGGTTAAAACCTCTGCCTTCAGCTCAGGTCATGATCTCAGGGTCCTGGGATCGAGGCCCACATTGGGCTCCCTGGTTGGCGGGAAGCCTGCTTCCCCCTCTCTCTCTCTGTCTGCCTCTCTGCCTACTTGTGATCTCTGTCAAATAAATAAATAAAATCTAAAAAAAAAAGAAATCTTTTACAACGATAATTGAATCATGAATTAATTGTAGACTATGTAGACTAAGAACATTGGGTGAAATATACCAGGTTGGACATAACCACAGAGGAATAGGGGTATGTAGGACTTCTACAACTGGGACTTGAGACATGATCTTATTTGGAAATGTTTCAGAAATCAAAGGGGTAGGCTAAAACAAATGACTTTCAGCTAAAAATTCCATGCTTATTAATTGCTGCAGTAGAGCCAAGACTAAAATGGGCTGGACAGGAGGATAGTTTCTAGATAATATGGCCTTCCACAGACCTGGCACACAGTAGGTGCTCAATAAATACTTGAAGAATACAACAAATGCCACTATTCAATTTGGGGGAAGTATGGTGCCTGCCTTGGATTAAGTCAAGCATACTAAAATTGTAGTATATATATATATATATATATATATATATATATATATAT
>LNAC01000358.1:362873-436571 GCA_002007465.1 Ailurus styani
TATATATATATATATATATATATATATATATATATATATATAATATTCAACCCAATCTCAAGGATGGGTGGACAGAAGGCAAAAGATACCATTATAGAATACAGGCAAAGAAGATTTGGACTGTAGGCAATCCTGATGTATTTTAAAATATAACAAGACAAAGAACCCCCTGATAAACCAGATTCTAACCCTATGCAGCCCCCTAGGATGAAGTTCTTACAGGGTGCATGCCAGAGGAGCCAGAGAAAAAGAAAGAGACTTATTGGAGGAGGAAGTTCTCCACGGTTCCTACCCCTTCATCTGTGGAATTTAGGGGCTGGAATAAATGATTGCTCACCTCCCTCCCAGCAGCAACCTTCTCGTAATCTGTGAATGGTTGCTCTGGTGGCCAAGTAGCCTTAGAGGAGTTGGAATCAGTTCCCTCAGCTTCAAAGGAAGAGAGCCTTGGGTTTGCTTGTCAAATGTCAGTGTAAACCTAAGCCCAGTCCCCACCTTTTCCACAGATCACCTGTCAGGTGCTAAGCTGCTGGAGTCAATGTGGCCCCTTCATATTGAAGGGCCAGTTGGGAAGGGAGGCACAATGTGGCGAAGTGTTACCCCAATGCCCTCAAGCATAAAACTGTATTATTTTTAGCTCTTAAAATTCCCTTTTTTTTTTTTACTCTTACTCTTTTTATTGTTATGGCTATAACTTCACTTTGACTTTACCATCATTAAATAAGTGACTAAATAAATACATAAAGTGAACACGAGTAACACACTGGCTCTTGGACTCTAAGCCGGGGAATTCAGGGAAACCCATTTTTGGAGATGGATACATTCTCTTCGCTGCTGTTGGCTTGTTTCTGCCAACCACTGAACAACATTTTGTAGTGTGACTATCCTGCGAGCCATCAACTTGTTTCTAAATTGTACCAGATGCTCATGCACTAACTCAGCCTCATGTTTCCCTCACATTTGTACGTTTTGATGATGTACACTCTTGCCACTCAAAGTGTGGTCCACACACCAGCACCATTAACACTGCTTGGGAGTAGGGTTGCCAGATAAAATATAGGAAATTCAAATTTAACTGGGTATCCAGCTTTTTTTTTTTCCCTCTCTAAACCTGGCATCCCTACCTGAGAGCCTGTTAGAAATGCAGAATCTCAGGCTCCACCCAGAACTGTGGAATCAGAATCTGCATTTAATAAGATTCTGGGTGGTTGTAAAATCCAAGAGGCACTAGTCTACTTGGCTCCTGCAATTTTAACCTTTTACTTTTAGGTCCTGCTGGCAAATTCTGATCTCACATCTGCATCAAATGCAGATGAAAAGAATAATCCGTCAACAAGGTTGGTTTGTGTGTCTCCCTCATTGGACAGTTTTGGAATGTATTCTATTTGCAAATGTGTGCATTTTTCAACCTGCACACACAGGGCACCCCGCTTTCAACCACTGATCAGCCAGAGCTGGTCCTGCAGGCTGAATCCCTTCACTCCAGAGGAGCCGCCAGGCTGTGTTAATTGCTTGCTGGGTGGTGGGGAGGAGGGGAGAGGTTACCATCTCGCCTTTGATCAGGAGGGAGAAGTAATGGTTTTACTTACATCCTGCTTTCCCTCTGCACAGGCTGAGAGCCTGAGGATCCATTTCAGGCTCTCTCTTTCTTCCTAGTATTCTGTTACTGCCTACATACCGCGGCCCAGGGCTTCAGGGGGGAAAACCAAATGCTCTTTGTGGTACACCCACATGACAGGCTTCAAAATGGAAACAATATTTAAGTTAAACCTGGAAGATCAAGTTTGCTCAAATCTTGCAACACAGGGAGCTTTTGAAAACTTCAGCAGCAGGTCTGTGTTTGATGGGGAGGGGAAAGCAGGGATGGAGAGGTAAGTCCCTATTAACAGACAATGAATACACATGGGAATCAACATTTCCCTTTATTCCTGATAAGTAATGAGGATAATAATAGTGCACCTAGACAGAACCTCCAGAGTTTCAAGGTGTCTTTATAGCCACTCTCTTCCTCAGCCTGTAGAATAATTTTTTTAGGGAAGGGGTGAAATGTAGAAGGTAGTCATCCTAAGCCCCATAAGACAGAGAATATATGACCAAGTAAACAAATTTTAAAAGTAAAAAAAAAAAAAAAAAACTGAGACACTTCCCTTAATTGGCACATTTCCTGAGTCTTAAAATAGCTCTTTCCCCCTGTTCATTTACTTGGTCATCCCAAACTACTTAGACTTCAGAAATCCCTCATGGGATTTCAGAGCTGGAAGAAACCTTAAAAAGATTCATAGAATTCTGTTATAGGTTGAATCTTGTGCCTTCAACATTTATATGTTTAAGTCCTAACTCTCAGTAACTCAGAATGTGACTGTATTTGAAAATAGGGTCATTGCAGATATAATTAGTTAAGGTGATGACATACTGGAACCCAAAACCAACAGGACTTCCATCTTTATAAAAAGGAGAATCTTGGACACAAACATACCCGCTCAGGGAGTTAGCCATGTGAAGATGAAGGTGGAGGTCTGGTGATACATCTCCAAGCCAAGGAATGCCACAAGTGTCCAACAAACCAACAGAAGCTGAAGAAGAGGCATGGAACAGATTCTGCGTCACAGCCCTCAGAAGGGACCAACCCTGCTGACGCTCTTACTTCCAGTTTCCAGAACTATGGAACAGTTTCTGTTGTTTAAGCCACCTAGTTTGAGGTCTTTGTTACAGCAGCTCTAACACACTAACACAAATCCTACGGTGGAAAGTGCCATCGTAGCACTAATGCTGATGCCAGGCACGGGGTAGAGGGCTTCCTGCACATCGTCACATCAAATCTGGGAGGTAGAGACTAGAAATGAGGAAGCTAAGGCTCAGAGAGGCTGAGATGCTCCATCGAGATGACACAGCGAGCACATGGCCATGCTGGATCAACACGTGGGCAGTCTGAGTCCAGACCCTCTTCTCTTAACCACTAAACAACACAACCTCAGGTGGAGTGGCCAGAACAACTGACTCACATCTAATAAGCCCTTTCAGTAAGCATGACAGGCACTTTTAGGAACTCATAACACCACTATGAGGTAGAAATGAACACTGTCTATGTTTCACAGAGGAGGAAGTAGAGACAATGAGGTTAAAGGACTGGCCCAAGGTCACATAACTCATTGGTTGTGGAACTGAGGTTTGAATCAGGTCTGTGAACTCTAGCAGGAGCCTAGGAAGCTCATATTTGCTGGGTCTCAGTGGCAGGCATGTGTCCCTTTCCAAATTACCATCTCCTCCATCCCATGTCTCAATGCAAACGCAATCCTTCTGCCCTTCTACCCCACCATGCACACCCTGACTGTCATCCCCTTGTTCTATATCTAAATGCACACACATGGGCATTTTCAGAGAGTTCATTTCTCTTCCCTCGCTCTACAAGAAAGCTCTGCTTCTTCCAAGTAGTCCAGAAGATGGTTTCATAGCTATAAAGTCTATGAAACTGCTTCAGTCTATGGGTCAAACGCTGATAATGCTGTAAGTCAATTCCAGGAATTCTCCTGGGCCACACACGTAGAGTGCATCTGGATGTAGACCAGTGGTTCTTGGCCAAAGGCAATCTTGCCCCCGAGTGGGAACATCTGCAATCTCTAGAGTCCTTTTTGGTTGTCACAGCTGGGGTGCAGGGATGCTACTGGCATCTAGCAAGTAGAGACCAGGGATGCTGCTAACATCCTACACTGCACAGCTGCACAACAAGGATGGATCCAGCACCAAATGTCAATACTGTTGGGCTGGAGAAATCCTGACAGAGTGTGTGCCCTCCAGAGGCAAACTGCCCATGTATGAATTCCAGCTCCACTGCTTCCTCATTTAGCAACCTGGGGCAATTTTCTTAACTTTCTAAGGTCCAGTGTTCTTATCTTCAAAATGAGACAGATAATAGTTACCCACATTATGGGTTTATTTGGGGTGGGGGAGGGTGCATGGGTTATCCATGACAATGCCTTCAGTCAAGTGCCTGGGACAGTGTAAGTACTCAGGAGAGACATCCTTATTATTTCCAAAGCTGGAAGTTAGGTGTCTGACCGTGGGCTTTCCGTAGCTGCTGCTCAAATGTACTATTCTACAATTTTAGCTGAGATGGGCAGTCTTGTACTTATGAATGCCTGGCCCATATGCACAAGTGGCAAAGTACAAAATAGAAGGAAGTTTATTTGTTTCAAAAGCGAAATCAGGCAGAATAGACGATTTAAGCCATCCCTCTCTAAAACCTTTAAAAGTATTCAGAAATTTCCTTTGGAATCTTCTCAAAGGTCTCCATTTATCTATGTAAGTAGCATTTACATCACTTTGACAACATGCCAAACACTACATGGTTTAATGGATTTAATCCTTGAAACATCCCTGTGAGATGGGCACTGCTTTCCCTGGCTCTTCATAAACAGAAGCGCTTCTGAAGTACCAGGACCCAAGATCAATCACTGCCTTATTAAGTTTTCATTCAATATTACTGTTTGTTCTACCACATTATGGCTATTGTCTCCTGGAAAGCTCCCCAATCCTCACCACAAGCATTGGAATTTAAGCAACACGACACAGGCTTTTGTGGGTTAGCTTGGGCACCCAGCACACTGTTTAACATATACAATACAGGTTTTCCCAGCTATCTGAAAGTTTCTTATGAAAACTTTCCTAAGCCAAAATGGTGTAAAGTGAAGAAGTAATTACCATTAATTTATGCAGAAATTTTTTTAGCTTTCCCAGACCCAAAAAATGACCTCCCTTAAGTTTTTCTGATACCTTAGGACACAGATGCACAAAATAAAAAAAGACAAAACATGGATGCTCACAGACCCAGGTCAAAACTATTGTGGCCTGATGCTGGGATGCTGAGTACAGTTCCTGGGGAAGGAGCTGGTGGCCTACTCTTACTGCATGGGGTACGTGTTGCCTCTATAAGGGCTTACCACAAAGAAATGCTAAATGCCATTTTTGCTTTTTCTATAAAGTGAAAATACTTCTTGGATTTCTTTTGGTTAGTGAAAACAGGTCATAATATAAGTCTTTTGCAAAAGCAAAGTGGTGAAATGCAAACTTTTGAAAAGGGGGGGATACCTGTATCTGTTATATATAATCATGATTTGATTTCCCCACCATGAGTCAGATGACTTACAAACTTTTGGAACTTTACCCACCTAGGGAGTCTTCAGTATGTGGTTTAAAGAGCTGGGTCTGAACAGCTCCATGTTATATGGTGGCTAGTGTGGTGGTGGATGACAGAATAATGAGGTTCCAGCCTGGGCTCTGCACCTCCCAGATGTGTGACCTCAGAGGTCTCTGGAAAATGGGGCAACCTGAAACCTACATGTTGGGGTCGAAGACTAGTGGAGTTGCACGTGGACAAAGGAGATGTTTGATAATGGCTGCTTTCCACCTCTGAGCAAATTCTGCCACCGTCATGAATTGGATTCCATGTCGTACTCACCCCCTATTCTGTGGGACCAGTTAACTGACTACAACCCCACATTTCAATGTTGGTGTGTTACTGTCCTATTTTCTTCAGGTTCTTCATGTGTTACCCTCCTCTGGCTCCAGCCCTGGTGTTCAGGCCACATCACACAGCCCTCTATGTCCACCAACTGAATTGTCCATGCTAATCTTATTGTACATGGAATTGATGGCAATACAGACCACGCAGTGTGGAGCTGCCCTGTGCTCCAGAGTCCTTGAATTCTTCTTATAACCTGCCATTGACAGAGAATTAAGAATATGGCTTCCTTGGGTAAAATCACTCAAGGAGAACAGGAACCTCATTTGTGTAGTTTCTATTATATCACACACAGTAGGTACTTAACAAATATATGTTGAACTCATTGCTAAACAGGTTAGCATTAGTTAAGTGCTACCTAATGTGGTATGTGGCATTTTTCCTCCCAGTATCCTGTTTCATTTCTTTTCAAATAATCTAAATAATTTGTAGGCAGGAGCATGAGGGCTTAGTTGCTAA
Source organism: Ailurus styani (assembly GCA_002007465.1). Classification (NCBI taxonomy): domain Eukaryota; kingdom Metazoa; phylum Chordata; class Mammalia; order Carnivora; family Ailuridae; genus Ailurus; species Ailurus styani. Next base: position 368,848 of record LNAC01000358.1, read on the forward strand.
TCTCATCAACAAAGAATCATCCATAGAGGAGACATGCCTTTGGCCTTGGTTGTTGGCATTTCAGATGTAATTACATTTTTCACCCTAAAATTTCCCAACAAGATTAAGAGTCACACACAAAGTCTTCTTAACCCTCTGCTCAGAAGTTTGCACAAGGAGTTCTGCCCACTTTTCATGGGATTTCTGAAAGATGCCAGCTGCTGGCAACCATGAAACATGAAACACAAAGGGCCCATAATCTCCTAGAACATACCCTACTTACACAATTCCTTGCAAGCCTCTCGAAGAATACACCACGGCCTGCAAGCATGTACTTGCTTTCCTGAAGGCAAACAAGATGCAACATGGTCTTTCTCAACAAGCTGTTTCCAATATTTCCTTTATCTATTCTGGATCAGCCAAGATAAGAGAGTGCAAACATCTAGGAAAAAAGGCAGCTCTAGTATTTTCTTTGTAATTTCACTTGCTTTATGGTCTCTGTCGGAATGTCTCCTGAGATGTCACATCGTGGTGATATTTCTTATAACGATTGAAAAGTTTTAAGCTCTTTCATGAATCTGATTCCAATTGGCTACCCACTCTGCTAGCTTTTTGGGACTGTGTATTTGAGGGCTTTTGAATTTGCAGGCACATATTTTTGTTGTTGTTGCCGAGGCTGTTGGCTTGGCCCTAGGAAAGTTATATCCATTCATTCCAGGCAAGGAACTTTGGTCCAAAGCATGAAGATCCTGGGGAGACCGGTTCCATCCACTCCTTTGGTATTGTGTGCTGATGCCGAGTGATCACAGTAGTCAGACTGGTTCTCAGCACCCAAGCTGATCCAGGATGCGTTCACTGAGTAAACATTTAAATCTTCGCAACACACAGCAGATACTTGATACATAATTACAGAAATACTGATGCTGGTGGTGATCAGTGAGGAAGATATCAGAGGAGGGGGTGGTGGGGAAAAATTAAAACAAAAAACAAAAAACAAAACAAACAAATAAACAAAAAAACCAAGGGCTAGTATTCGCTATGTACCAGCACTAGGCTAGCTAGCATTTTACATCATTGTCTCATTTGATCTTTATGAGAACTCCACAAGGGAGGAAAATAAAACCTTTTGTCCCCATTTTCCAGATGAGGACACTGAGGTTCAGAGAGATTAAATCATGATCATGTGCCCCAGGCCACATGGCTGTGTCAGGGCAGATCGGGGACGCAGAGCTCTGCCTCTGTTCCATGAACTCCTATGTGTGCTGGATGGTCATTTAGTTCATGAGAAGGGAAGGAAGAAGAGGAGGAAGATGAGGTGAGAGGAGGTATGAGGAGAAGGAAGGGAAGAAGTGGTCTATGAAGAAAACTCCCAAGATGGAGAGGGGGAAATGGCAGAGCCCTTGCTGGCCATATCATGATTCTCAGAAAGGCAGGCCCCCCTTCCCTTTCCTACGAGAGGGGCTGGGCAGGGAGCTTGAAGACTGCAGTGGAGATCTGAAAGGGTCTGGGAAGACCTGAAATGAAAAAACCTATTTAATTCTGTTCAGTCTAGTTTTGTTCAAACTTATTTGAACATAACATGTTTTTATTATAGTTTTTAAAAATAGTGTCTCTTAATATCCAATACCATCAATGCTCTAAAGGAAAATCCTTATGGAATTACAACTACAGGGGAAGAAGCTGGTGACCAGAGCCAACTTTCTTACTCCGTAAAACAGGCACAGTGCTACCTGCCTGCTATCCTCATAGAGCGGATGAGGGATCAGGTGAAAATCAGGACGGATGTGGGGGATTTCCTCTAGACTAGGAAGGGAGCTGTGTGAGTGAGAGAGAGGTGGGGAAATCACCTGGAAAATGTTTCCAGTGATGAGTGGACCAGGCACAAAGCTGCCAGGCTGGGGGACTCCCTTCAGCTGCCCCTGCCCTCAGTCTTTGCTGGGAAAGCAGTGACCGGCCCAGGGGGAGATGGAGAGAGCCCATCTTTCCCTGGCCCTGGCCCCTGCCTATGGCGACAGCATCCTAATTACACAAAGTTCCCAGAAAACCTCCATGGGTGGGAGTCCTGAGCCTCAGACCAGATGCTCACATTCACCCACAAAGCATAGAAATGGATTACCGAGCAGTCTGGCCTCTGCAAACATGTTAGTGCATTCATAATTTTTAAGACTAATAATATGGAGAAAATTCACCCGGCACATCTCAGCCCTGCACCCTCAACTGCCTTCTCTGACAGACTGGATTTCACCGAGTCCCAAGGCTGTTGTATAAGGAGGGACAAAGACTGCCCTTTGGCTCTGGAACACTTCCTCATTCTTCCTCTCCTTTCCACATTCCATGAGCCGGAAGGACAATGCTTTTCTGTGGCCAATTGTAGTAAAAGACCGGTGAGACTGAATTGCACTGAAGATCAGCTGGTGGAGATGCGGTTACCCTGGGTAGGCTGTGCCCCTCACAGAAGAAAACAGGCATGCTTCCATTTCCTAGCCTGTCTTTGTCTTTGGACAAAGAGGAGTGCAAAGGATTTGCTCTAACGTGACTTCATCATGCTCCCAGGCCAGTGCCCTGGCACCAGCAGATACAACTCCAAAAAGTTATTAAGACCAGAAGGCGACCAACAACAGCACCAAAAAGCCCAACATGCAGAGCCTGGTCACAATCCAGTGCCATGAGGCAGTGGGGAGAGTCCCTTTTTCATCATGGACGGGTTCTGGTTTTCTTTGTTGTTGAGGGCTTTGTATAGAAACTCCTCTCAAATAATGCAGTTACATCAGAGATCAAGGTGCGTTGAAAGAAGAATGGATGCTGGGGGATCAGCAGGGCTGCTAATTTGGCCACATGCTGACTCAGGGCAGCCACAGGCATCCGGGCTCTTGGGCTGACGCCCGAGTGTGGAACGATGAAGCCTCAAATGCTGCCAAGAACAGACGCACTGGGAAGTGTTCATGACTCTCACACCCTCCTCTGAGCTGCAGTGTGCCTACCCCTCCCTGCACAGGTTCTCCCAACTGCCTGGTGCAGGGGAGAAATCCAACTTACAAACAGATGTCGACTGTGCATATGGAAAGACAGTCACGTGACAATGAGTAAATAGGAACAACAGTGGGCCCAAAGGTGATGGGCACAGCAGCCAAGAGTGATGGGACCAGTACTTGAATTGATCTGTGTTCCTGGTGTCCACTCTAGTGCTGGGGTGCTCACCAACCACTGAGGACCAAAGGCTATGCAAAGCTAGAGTTACTGTCATCAAACATATGTCTACATGATCGTATCTGTATATGTATGACAAGGTACTTAAAAATGATACTTTCTCTCAATGAGGACTTGAAGAACTTCTTCCCTGATTCTTCATTAAACTTTCTAAGTTTTCTACTATAAACATAAAAACTAAAAACGAGGAAAATGAAGCCATGGCTTTAAGAAGTTCAGATTTTCCAGTGAAAGTGATCTTTGTGATTTTTATTTTACAGCCCCATTCTATGTCTCTCTCTGAAGGACGAAGGTACAATGTCTTTAGCCATTTGGGCATTTCCTTTTTATTCTGGGTCTAACAGGTTTCTCTGAGAAATGATTTTGCCTCAAATTGATTATAACAACCTCTCTTCTACTTCTTCTTTCTGGGAGCTCTCTTTGCCCCACTCTATGTATACACAGTGACTGAGGCACTAAGGAAATGTTTGGGAATAGGTAGAATCCTGACTACCAACTCAGACATCACAGGAGAGGCCTGAGTTGTTCTGGCACACAGTGGCCAGGTTGAGCCTCAGGCTGTGGAAAGCTCAGGAAGGCTGAAAGAAATGGCAGGGATGCTCCTTACGCAGGTTCAGGCTCTCAGTGATTTTGTCACCATGGAACAGCCCTGTGAGCTGGCTGGCAGGTGTGGCCCGGTGTTTGAGTGTATCAGATCTGCATGGGACAGATGGGGGCAGCTTAGACCAGGTGTGGCAGGATAGAAGTTCTTGGTTGCTGTATGCTGTGATTCTTAGCATTTGCTTTACATTTCCTGGAAAATAAGGCTAGAGGAAATGGACATCCCCATCACAAAGTCTCTGATGGACACATTCATGAGGAAGGTGCCTTGCAGCCACCCAGGCAAAATAGGTTTCATGAGATTATCTGATGGCCGAGTGAGCCAACACTTCTCCGGCAGGGATCATGTTACTCCGGAGAAGGCATATAGGCAAGAGGCCTGAGGACTGAGTTAAGACCTACTTGGATGTGGCCAATAGCCTCCAGTCAGTTGAGGCCTCAATGGCAGAAAAGAAAACAGATATTCTGGTTAATACATCCAATGGTGGGTATAAATATGCACTCTTGTTTTGAATGTTATTGTCTCATTTTTCCATTTCGTTGGGGCTGTGGAGATGGTTGAAAAGAGATGGGGCTTGGATCTCTCTCCCTGAACTACCAAGAAAATTCTGACCCAGCTTTTTACCATTGTCTACCAATTGGATGGCTCCCCAAAGTAGGCCTCTGAGAAGTGTCTACCCTGGGTTCCCAAGTTTAGGAATGAGGCCCATGAGTCTTTTCAAGTCCACATTTAATATTCCAAGAGAAATCCCTGTGCTTTCCCTGAAAATGCCACTCTGGCCACGTGTTTGCATGTCGACTCTTGCTGGGAGTTCTGGATCCACGTCCAACATTAAATGGTGCCTTGACCTCATTTAGCAGCTTCATTCTGTAAAAACCCTTTCTACCTTTCTGGTAACAAGGATGATCCTCTGGAAAAGAGTGCGCACAACATTATGATGTCCCAAATGAAAGACACAATTTATGGGCGGGATTGTCACAAATGGTGATGTATGTCTTTCTGGCATCTGCTAATATCTGGACTGTGCTAACTGCCATTGGCACCTGTCTCCCTGCTCTCACCCATGGCTAGATTTCCTGATGTCCACTCAGCTTATTATTTTTCTTTTAGCCTTCAGTTTTCCATAGTCCTCCCACCCATTGATATCTGTGTTCAGATTAATTTTCGCCAGATGTGAGTGTCTGGACCTCTCCAAGATTTGTTACTCTCCCTCCATGTTCCTAACCTTCTTTGGGCCATTAGTGTGATTTCTCTGACCTTGCTAGTATTCCCAACACTTCCCAAAGTAGTGTCATCTGCAACTTTCTTTCACATGCTCTTCTCTCCCCTTTACAGATCATTAATAAAGAGGTTAAACAAGACCAGACCAGCACCGCACTCTAGAGCAAATGACAAAGGGGTGGGAGAGGCTAGAGTGCTCCCTGCACGCCAGCCCTGGCATAGGAAGGATGTAATGTAATGCAACAACACTCCACTAGACACCTCCCGCCTCCGACCCATGGTCATTTATCACCACCGTTTGTTTATGATTTCTCAGCCAGATTTCAGGTCCTGAGAGTGTGGTCATATCCAAGCCAACATGTCCTGCTTTGCCAGGTAACTCTCACAAGCTCCAGAAAAACCCACAAGAACTTATTTACTGCACTCAATTCTGCTTAAAAGCTTCTACTCTAGCCCCTGAGTCTATCATACTTGAGAACAGAAAGAGGTGGACTGAGATATTACCCTTCTTTCTCTTCCAAGTCATCAGCTCATAGTTGTTTGTTAAATATTTGTTGACTTTTCATGTTATACACTCAATTTTTCTTTGACTTGAAAGAAACCTTCTTCTAGAAACATGGGCTAATCTATAGTCTCCAGCAATTAAAACTTCCTTTGCTATACCAAAGTGTCATTAAAATCAAAGGTAACTAAAGAGGATTTTTTTTAGGGTACACATGCTTTAAACCCGCTAGAAAATGAGTAGCTGACGTGTGTAGCTATGATCATGGGAATAGATTTTCCCTTTTGGTATTCCTTTCTTCTGTCTTTTTTCTTATCCCTCTAATCCACCCATCTCACATTATCAACTACTTTCTTCAGCTGGCTTACAGAGCTTGCTCTTCCAAGCCCGGTAGTAACAATAACAGTGATATTCTGATGAGGACTGGGCTCTCACCATGCACCAGACATGGCTAGGTGTCTTGTTCACTTCATGTCATTTAATCCTAACCACAGCCCTGTGAGATGTGCACAACTTTCCCAAATGAGGTAATGGAGGGACAGAGAGGGAAGGACACTTACCCAAGACCACCCAGCCAAATAGTGCCGAGTCAGGATCCAAACCCAATATCATTTAAATGTAGAGACCACATTATGAGCCACCCTAATACATTGCCACCCAATCTCTCATAGACAAGTGGTTCTCCTTTCCTGAGTTACTGGCCCCATGAGCATCTGTAGAGGATCATAGATGCTCTCCTTGGAAGATGTGTACATACCCACACATGAGTCTGTTAGCCATGTCAAAGGATTTGCAGATCCATAGGGGTTCATGGACACCAGCTTAAGAATCTGTACGCTATTCTAAATTTTTCCAAGGTAGGAATTGTACTTTGTTCACTGACTCAACACCAGTACTGAGATGAAGAAATATTTTTTGAACGAATTATTGATTGCAAGGATTTTGGGCAAGACACTCAAGCTGTAACTCTGAACAACAGCTTTTTAACATATCTTCCAGAGTAGCAGAGGAGGAGGAGAACAAAGAGGAGGAGGAAAGGGAGGGGGAGAAATAAGAGAGGGAGGAGTAAAGAAAAAAGAGAAAGTGTGGGAAGAGATAAAGCAAAACATCTCACTTTGCCCAGGAATGAATTCTGCATTGGAAAGAAGCAGAGCCTTTGTCACGGTGGTTCTGAAACACCTCATAACTACTTCTGGTTACTTCCCATCTGAACTCCTGAAAACAGGTTATTGAAAGTTTCTTCTGCCAGAAACAATACACTCAGAATTTTAAGATGGGAATCCAATCCTTATGAGCAGGGAAATATCTCGTGAAATCTGCCTTAGGTGACAGAATTCTTGATACCTGAGGGTCTCAGGGGGACTGCAAGAGCCAATGGCATCGTCTCCCTATCTGTAGGTCATTTTCATCCTTCTATTATATCAGGAGTTTGGTTTCTCTGTAGACCACTATGCTTCACATGTCTCCCTGTTACATGACTGCTGATTTTTCTTCACAATCTTTGATATTCAAGGTGTCTCCTTTTCTTTGAGAGTCAGAGGAGCTACACACTCTTGAAGTTGGACTTCAGTTATGCTTTAAACTTGGCAGTCTGCATGTCACTGCAATGAGAGGCCAAAGATTCCCATGCCGATATGCAGGCAAACAGAAAAGAGGGAGGTCAAAAGTCTGCTTTTCCTTTGGCCAGTCTGACTGGACACCTGGGGAAAACAGAAGAGAACAGGACTCCTACTCAGCCCTCCACCTCCAACATTGGCCTGCCCTAACTTTGGCACCCAAGGTAGAAATTTGGAGGCAGTCTCATTTAGTCCTTTCTCTTACACATCTATCAAAGTCTTGCTGGCTTCATTTCCTACTTTCATCTCCAACTTATCCACTTGTCCCCTGATGGGTATCATCTCTCCCACTGCTCCCTTGGGTCAGCACCATCAATTATCTCACAAATGATGGAACAACACTTACTTCTGCTCTTCCTGCCATGACAGTTTATCCTCTACACCTCAGCCATGCTTGTTTTACAACATAAATTGAATTATGTCACATTCCTGCCTAAGATCCTCTAATTTTCTTCTCATGTTTTCATTTTTCTTAAAACCCAAACTCTCCACCTTGGCCTAAAAAGACTTTACATGATCTGGCCCCTTCCCACTTCTTCATCTTCATCTCATCATCTCAATTTTCTACCCCAGGTTATGGTCTACATGCTCTGTCAGCCCAGAAAGCCCTTTCTCACCCTCTGCCATTTGCATGCCTGCCTGAGACGACCCCCCAAACACACATCCTGGCATGGATGCCTGCTGACTCTCCTGCTTTTAATGCTTTGTATAAAACTCACTTCCTTGGAGAGGTGGTTACCAAAATCCCTTCTGAAGTAGATTAACCAAGTAGATTCCTCTTGTTAATCTTGATATCTTCCTGGTTTCCATCAAAGCAACAATTAAAATGGAGAAGGTTTCCACTCCCAGGTAATTCTTTATGGACTGTTTCCCTCAACAATATTGAAAGGTCCACAGCATAGCAACCAGGTCTATCTTACTCATTGCTTTCTTAGCATATCACCAAGAATTTAACCATTTGATGAAAGAATGGATGAATAAGTGGAAAATGAATGGATAAATAAATGAAAGAAAGAAAATGGCACAAGGTTGAGAGGCACCTGATCCTCAGCCATAGGAGACAGGGGGAGGTACCCCTGTACAGGAGGTGTAAGGAAGCTTCCACTTTGCAGAGAAAATGGGACTTCAGTTAAAGAGACTGAAAGCCCAAGGCTCTTTCTATGACTTCTGTCCCAGCCACTAGATTTCTCTTGTCCCAGTACAAGCCCAAAGCCTAGTGTTTAGACCCTTTCTACCAAGAGAAAGCAAGGAAGATATAAACGTTCCAACCACAATAAAATATCTCCTTCCTCATTCTTCCTGACAAGAAGCATGCCAGGGAGTTCCATCAGCCTCTGAGCACTGCTCCTATGTGTAAGAAAAACCCTTCCTTGTGTCTAAGCATTCTGTAATTCATCCTTGCCCTCCTGTAACAGCGTCCATGTGCTGGTGGCACAGATCTACAGTTCTTCATTTTGAACAGGATGCACCTACAAGCATCGTGGCCCTTTGCCAAACTTCTTAATGCCCACAGCTGTATTTTTATGAATCAGGTCCTAAAAATTTGCATATGTTTTCAATCTAAAAAGACTTCTTCCTTTCTAGTGGTTTAAGAAATAAACACGATCTTGTGTTCGACGTCTGCGCCATTATGAGAGCTCACCATAAAAGCTCAAACGTTCATATGTCTGGGCAGGTGCGGCACTGGATTCCCCCAAGGTGCCTAGATTCGGTCCCTCATTGCTCCACCTCATTGCATGTTCACAGTACAAAGTACCTCTTAGGGGTCCAAGGAAAGCACTTCCATTCAGTGGAAATGAAGAGTTATTTGCTGACACAAATGATTGCCACGTCAAGTGGATTTTCCTGAAGGAAAATAATGAAGACTTAAGTTGCTGCTTTTTCTGTTTTGCAAAGCAAGATAGAAAAGGCAGTAAGGGCTCCAAGAGCACATTCTCACAATCAAAAGTAGGGGGCGAGAGGACAATGATTGAATACACATTGCAGGGATACCCATGAGGGCAACGACTTGGTGGAAAATGTGACCCTACAGAGTGTCTGCAAGAAAACCAGAAAAAGAAGGCAAGCCAAAGGTAAATTCTAGGCATAGGGAAGTAGGAGTGGGGAAGAGCCAGGCGAGAGGGAGTGTAGAGAGGAGCTGGCAGTGGAACATGGGAATGTATGTTGAGTTCAAGCAGCAGCAACTATGTAATTTGTGTGACCCAGGGCAAAATAAAATGGTGCGGCCCCATGTCCAAAAATTATTAAGAACTTGAAGACAGGGACAGCAGAGCATTAGAGCGAGAGTGGAGCCCTTGAAGGTTGGGGTTCTGTGGACTGTACAGGTTACACGCTGCTAAGGCTGGGCTGGGGTGTGAGGTTTATGGGGAGAAAGCCTAGCTCGAGGGGCCGTTGAAACTCTTTAGAAAAGAAACTTTCCCCAGTTCATTTTGCTCTCAGAAAACACCACCCTTGAATGATCACAGTGAGACAAATAAATCATGCCTGGGCTAGTGTCTGGAAGTGGCAAAAGAAGGAGGAGCTGTCAGGGCTGTTATGTTAATTCCAATTTGTTGTAATTTTTGGAGCCACTTTTCCTAAACTGTGATTCATTTCAGCACCAAAACACCAGATTCAAGTCACAGACTTCTGATGCTATTATGAGCATATTACTGATGGCTAGTAAAATAACTTCTTGTGATGTTTCTTTTATAAGGGCCATAAATCAAAATATTCAAAACAGTTAATTTTTAATGTGCCACTATTATCCATCTTCAGTTATAAATTTAATGTCTCCTTAGGCCCCACAGATTGTAATATGACTCAAAACACGCAACGGCTGTTCAAAAGTGGAAGGTCCCCAGTATCTCATTATTTAAATCCTTAAGATATGGTTTTAAAAGCCTGAGGATATCTGAGCAAACTTGTTTAAAGGAGTCATAAAGGAAGATAGGTAGTTTTCCTCAGAAGTCTATAAAATTTATTATAACATATTAAAGTAGGATTATATATTGAATAATTTTCAGAAGACATTTGTTTTCTGGGGTACATGGTGCTTGGGGAAATTCATGAAAGAATAAAGGGGGTAGGGGCTTAACACTGTTGTCTCCATTTGCCTTGAGCAAAGCAAGTTTCTTTAGGGGCCTTGGCATCAATTCTACCCTGAGGGTGACAACACAGGTCCTATCTTAGCGGATGGCAGGGTGGATATCATGAATCTTGTGAAAGGGCAATAAAAATCTTTATTATTCAGGAGGAGACACGAATACAGCCCAGCATCCTAACACTTAAGATGGCAGAAGAGTGAGCTTCATGAAAGAAACCCAAGGAGGACCTGTTCTTCTCAAGGCAACCCTGAGACTCTCAGGGCCTTCCTTTGCCTCCCTGTCTCTGCGTGCTGTAGGCATGTTTCACATACTTTTTAACATTACAAAACTTTTATTTCTTATTTATGCTATTGTAGGTCAAGTGACCTGTGTATTAGCTTTTCTGCATGAATAAATGTGATGTTTCCCTTAAAGCTTTTTCTAGATAGGGAGAGAGTCTCCCAGATTGGACCTTAAGGATTTTTCTGGTTTCCCCACCTCTTCACACTGACAAGCTTCCCTCTGGAAACACTCTGCTTTTGGAAGAGAAGAGTTGGTTCCAGAGTTGTTTTCCCCTTTACCCAGGAAAGGGAGAAGAGAGGAGACAGAGAGTCTCACGTGACTGGGAAACAGGGTCTACTCGCAGCAAATGGATTCAGCAGGTGTTATATCTTTACCATGCAGAAAGATCTTGTATCTGAAAATCAACCCCTGTGTATTCTCCACAGGACCAGAGAAAGCCATCGGTGGGACCTGCAACAGGTTTAACTAAGTAGTGAAATGCACCGATGAAACAGTCACTTGTTGGCAAAACACACCAGTTATTGTTTTAAAATTCACCTGAAGCATCACTATCGTGCAATATGAAGGCAAGGCTTGGTGAAGGGCACACCTGCCAAATTATCTCCCCAAATTGCCCCTCTAATCACAGACTTGTGACATTTCATATCTGTCCCAGAGAAAGAACTGCGCATCGAGTACTTTTTGACCATAAAAAATCACCATGGCACACAATTGACCACATTCCTTCTTCTCAACAAAATGGCATATACAGTGTCATCAGTTCAACAGCGTATTCTATGGAACCATAGGTATAGTCAACTCTGGGGAGTTTATGACTTATTAAACAACCTGCAGTATCCCGGAGAGGTGTGATTCGCAGCAGCAAGTCTCTAGAGCTCAATGTTCCATTTATAACCTTGTGGTAATTACAAGTGCCACTATTCAACCATAATGCAGATAACACAGAAATAATGGTGGGTTCCTAATGGATAAAAAATCAGCCTTCAAAAGAGCAAAACCCTCTGGAAAAAAATGCAATGCATGAAATTTATAGTGCAAAGCTCTATAGAAGCACAATTGTAAAAAAAAAAAAGGCAACAGATAGAAGGCCACTAACTTGCCAATACTGATATTTCTATTCTAATTCATACAAAGAGATACAGTTACCCATTCACCATTACTATGCCTTGGTCCTTGTGTTTTCTTCAAAACTTTGCCACAGAAGAGATAGTACAATCCATTAAATGGGCTTCTTAGAGACGATAGTTTCAGCTCCACGAAGATACACAGTTTTATTTTCCTTATTCCTTGCCAGACATTTGACACAACCAGAAGGACATGAGAATCACATCACACTGGCATATCTGGTAAAAGCAAGTGCTTGGCTACAAACCGCTACCGGAGAATCGTGACAATTTCTGAGTCCACAATCATGCCTTTAAAAAGTGTGTATAAATCCTAGCAAGGGCACAGTTTACATCTTAAATAATACAGAAACATTTGAATCGTGCTCAACCCAGCCCCAACACGGCAGAGCAAAAATGTGGTTGCGGGGAGGGGTCGTAGGAAGGTGGGGACTCTTGGGGGATGGTCACAGAACACAGAAGCAGACACGGGGCACAGTCACAAACATCAGCAGACACAATTGAGCACACATACAATACAATACCAGAATGCAACTTTTAAAAGAAAAATGATATAAAAGATGGTTTCTCACCCCTCAAAACAAAACTGGAACTTTGGTTTACAGGCCCGGCTATGCCCATATGCCCTCCTCGTCATCCTGTGGCCGGCCCGGGTAGGGAGGTGCACGGAGAGGAGAGGAGGGGAGCACCGGAATGAAAGAAGAGAAGGTTAGTTACACCGTGATGCACTGGAAAGGCACACTGATCTTCACGTTGTTTTTTAATCTTAAAGAGTGAGGGAAAAAAAATCTATAGTAACTTAAGTTCCACATCACTGACTTGTCAAATACATAACTGAGTTTGGTATCTATGGCAACCCCCACACAAAAACATTCCACCCACCCAGCTCTGACTCTGTGTCAAGATTGGATTAGAAGATTAAAATTAGTCTACATTAGCAGATGATTATATTTTTGGAAAGCATGCAATCTGAATTGCATATGCCTAAGGAGTAGATTAAACCTTTTAAGTAAGCAGAGAAGTAATTATAGTAATCAAATACCCTTAATTTCTCTTAAGCTTAGAGTATCAATAAAGGCTGAAGAAGAATTAAAAAAAAAAAAACTCCATCTACTTGGGTGGAACAAACTTTTGTAGCATGCGATAATTCACATTGGTTATTTCACAAAGGCTCAAACATGCTGTGATCTTCTGGATTTGTCAGGTTCTATTTTGCTCTCAGCATAAAAGAGGATGTGTACGCCATGGAATGATTATACATTTGCATGGAATGATTATACATTTGCAATCAAATACGTTTCAAAGAGAAGAGAGTAAACTTTCAATTCAGTAGAATGCTTGTAGAAAGAGAGTTTTTGTTTAACTTAGAATTGTGTTCAACTATGGATAAACTGAAACTTATTTGGTCTGAATTCTTGTTGTTGAAAATGTTTCCAGAATGGCTCTGGCCACTTTCCTCACTTAGTGAAGGGCCAATAGGCAGAGAAATTGAATCTTTGAAGACAGAAGTAAATCTACCATCCCAAGGTACTATTCTGAACAAGAATTCTCACTTTTTACTGCAAGGATTGAAACAAAGTGTAGAAGATTGAGTGGTTCATATCCTGATCTCACACATAATTTGGGAGCTGTGTCTTTTAATAAATCCCCAATGAAACCAGGTTTTGCCATGATTTGCTTTTTTGTTTTGAAAACCAGGAACAGGAAACAAAATAACTTGGATCTTTTTCTCACCATTTGAATTCTTATTGCATAAATTGTTGTAATATTTGTTTGAATCATATAAAAATGCAAGGATTTCACCATTTTTGATCTAGAAAAACAGCAATTTCATATAGTTCAGTCGAATCTTGCCAATCTTGGTTACGGTAATTTTCATCTATTCAAGCATTCAGATCTGTAGTCTTTGAAGTCAGTTTTCATATAATTTGCTTCCTTTTATTTCTTTGGATTTTATTTTGTGCACTTGAAAATATTATTCTAAGAGAGCCAGGGTTTCCCAGACTGCCAAGGGGGATCTATGGCCCACAAAGGGTTAACAATCCTCAACTGATTTGAGTCTACCAAGCTATTTGCACAGAGTATAAACTGGACAACTCAGTGTGAACTTGCATCGACAGTTTAGATAGGACTATTCTAGCAAAAAAATAAGGTACAATTGATCATTTTAGCTGCGTCTTCTCATGTATAACTTATCTGTTTTTTAACCACTATACAATCTAGAAATTGCTCCTCGCAATAACCTTCTCTTTTCCCTACACAACTTGAGAAATATATATATTTTTACATTCATTAAACTTCCTCTCAGTCCCTGAAGAAAAGCAAAGTTAATGTCCCTTTTTATGCTAATGAAGAAGGAAAGTCTACAGCCTAGGACCCTGGGGCATCCACAAATGGGTTTCCAGAGGTCTAGCCATCCCCTGAAATTCAAAGCAGAATGTTGTGGGTATGTGTGCAGTATATTTCTCTGGATGGAAGCCCTAGCTTTCATTATAAGGTTTTTGACCCCTAAAGTCACTGCCATAGGAAAACTCCAGGCACAGAGCAATGCTATGATTTGCCAAAGTCACAAAGCAAAATAGGTTTTCCCTAAAATGCAGCTCACGGCTCCTGCTGACCGCTTCTAAATGGCTGTAAAATCACTTTCCTTGCAGAGCACTTTATTTCATTTTGCATCTAAAACCCAACAACATGTATACATTTAGTTTGTTTCAAATCCACTCATAGAGGGTTTTAAATTTTGAAGAAGAAAGGAAAAAAAGAAAGCCACTGCCACCAAAATCTACCACTATTTTCTTACCAGTGAAATGTGGTCTAATGCAAATGACTTTTAGCAAATTAAATATATTAAAAAGTGGTAATTAATTATGATTGAAACAGACAGGAGTTGTAGGTTGAAAATATACACTGCCAATATCACTACTGTGCCTCGTCCACCATAGGAATAAAAAGGAGCTCCCAGATGTCCAGGGTTATTAAAAACCAGATGTTGAGATCGACGTCTTGTACGCTGGTGAATAAAGTAAAGAAATATGACAGTCCAATATAAACTTTGCTAACATTTAACACGGCAGAAATGTGGATAAATTCCTTTAGTGAACTCAGAATATTATGCATTTTTTTCAGGTTTTTTGTTTCTAAAGTTGAAAGATTTTAACAGAAACTAGAAAGAGAGGTGGTGGCCATTTCTGGTCTTTCTAATCTTCAAAGCTTAAACATGAATTGACCCTAATCACCAAGTGATCTGGGTCAGAGTGAGTGTCCGCTTGGGGAATAAAAAACAAAAATGCAGGAGCTAATCAGAGGGGGAGCTCCAAGTATTTCCAAACGTTCACAGCTGTCTCATTCCTGCATTGCTTACATCTTTGTATGCAAATATTAATTTGTTCAGCAATCCTACTGCACAGAAATGTAAATTTGGGGGCCAAAAATAAGAAACAGATAAATGTCACTTGATCCCTAGCTTCATGCCAAGTTATTTAGAAATTCTTGGGAGTTTTAAAATGCATCTATCAGGTCTGGGAGAGTCTATTTCCTTGTTTTTCTGTTTCCAAATCCACTTTGCAGTGGCTTTTCTGGATGTTGTCTGGTGTTACCTCCCTTGTGTGTCCTTCTTGAGTGATTGCTATGCCAGGAGTTGCCAAAATATAGAGGAAGAAATCCTCTACTCCATCAGTCATCTGCGTGCTTTTTTTCACAGCATCTGGGGATGGAACATCCAAGGTGGGCTGAAGCCCAGAGCCCAGTGACCACAAAACAGCAAATTCTGAAGAGCAGGAGGCTTAGCTATCAAATAACCTCAGGATAAATCTATAGCTCTAGAGATCATGAGGCCTTGATGGAAATCCTGCAGTCTCAGATCCTGGATTCTTGAAATACTAAGATAAAACAAAATTCCTCACTGGATGGGCCACTCACAGGGCTGTGCTGATGACAAGATCTAAGGGCAAAGGGATGAGGCATCACTGACAAGACAGGTGACTTACTATTGTGGGGGGCGTTTGTTAGCCCCAGCAAAGAAGCTCTGGGAAGGAACTCTATAATATGGCATAATAAACGGCCCAGTGTAAACTTTTAATTGGTCTCTATTTTCAAGTGTTATCTAGCCAGCTGGCAAGCCCCAGCTCATCACTGGATTTTTTTTTTTTTTCAAAAACACCTGCAATTCTCTTTGAGTTAAGAGCCAGCTTTTTTCTTGAAATTGGAGGACTAGGTTCCTAATGGGGACCTTACCATCCCCCCTGTCCAGTCTGAAAATGAGAGTGAAATGATGGAAGCATCACCTTCAAATCAGCCCACGGCCTCTGTGAGAATTCAGCTAGCCATCTCTGCCAGAAAGTTCACCCTGGCTTCCTTGGGGGAAGGGATGCAAAGAGATTGTCCTGGTTATTACGGCATCTGGTATAAACAGTCACCAGACTTCTCCCTACCCCCACTTCAGTCCATGCCTGCTCTGACACTTTCTGGAAACATCAAGCTCCAGGACTCTTCTAACTTTGGCTGCACAATCCTGGAAGCGGGACGATAGAATGGGATTTATGATGTGCCCTGTGTCTGGGTTCAACCAAAGCAGCTCCTCTTGGCATTTCCAACTGCAGGTTTGGCCAGAGTCAAGGAAGACAAACACACGTGCAAAGGAAAAAGAAAAAATGGGTATGAATCTGGAAAACAGGGGCACCTAGCCTGGTCAGGGCACTAGTAAGTTTACTCTCAGGATCAAGTCCAAATCTTCCGTCTGGAGACCTTCCATCCCTGCTTTTCACCTCCCCTGCCTCCTGTAATGCTTAGCCCATGGATGGCTGTCTCTGTTCGGGTGATGAGGGCAGAACTGCCTGTGAACTCTTGCATGATCTGTATCTCTGGGGCCCGCTTGCAGACAAGTTCCCCCCAAAGAAGAAGAAAGTCCTATCTCGGTTCAGATACTCCCTTTGTGCCCTGTTGAAATATAAATGTTAGCTTATTTTTGACCTGGGCTAGAAATGATCCAGCAGGTATTAACACCTGTGCAAGGTTAGAGAGTATGACAACTTTCTGTTTCTTCACTGGGTTTCACCACTGCCCCATGACACAGGAGTTGGGAGGCTCTTTGTGCAGACATAAAAAGGAAGGCTTGGGAAGAAAGATCAGGTAGCTCACCAAAGAAGACCTAGCTAGGAGCCATGGAGCCAGGGTCAAATTCCAGTCTATCTGACCACAAAGGTATATACCCTTCTGACATGTGAACTCTGAAGCCACAGAAAAAAAGAGCTCATGTTGACCCTGAAGGCATTTGTTGGTTCTGTTTTTCTCATCTCTGAAGTACTTTGGACTTTGCACAGCCCCCTTTCCAAGCTGTTGAAGGTCCTTGTTAGTTGGACGGCACAACTTAGGCTGGGTCTCTCTGGCTCTTGGAAGAAAGAGAACCTCACATGCAAACGGTACCTGTCCCTTATGTGGGCATATATCAGCAGTACCCCAACAAATTTCATGGTCCCTGAGGGCCTTTACTCACTTCACACTGCCTCACAATGCCTCAGATGTTGGATTTAACAAATTATTTCCCAGTGAGTAAGTATACAGGATCGGTTCTTGCTTTTCTGAATGACTCAACTCCTCTGAGACAGAAGGCTGCCTGGATTCCAGAGTTCCTTAGGGTTGCCAAGATTGTGTTTACTTGTTTCTCCCAACAATGGCTCCTTCCCCCTTTGCACTGCACCAGCTACTTCCCTGGTTTATTCTTCTAACCCCAGCTGGCAAAAGCTGAATGTCACTGGCTGAGGGGGAAACACGACAGGAGATGTTCATATTTTAAAAAAAACACTGGGGTGTTCCTGAAGGAAGAGGTAGAGACTAGAAGCCTGTGCGGTCTGCGTTGGTTCTTCTCAGCAAGTTCAACTCACAGGGCCTGAGGCAGGGCGATCATCTGAGTCCTTTGCCAAACCATTGAGAATATTAAAGAGGTGTGTGTGTGTGTGTGGCGGGGGGTAAGAGGTGGTTCTCCTTCACATCTAATGAAATATCTTCAGGCACTTTCTTGATTTTGTAGGGGGCCTTCACTGTGGGGCAACTTGAAGAAAGTAGTTTTCTATTTCCTTCAAGCAAAAGTAATTCTGACAAACCAGTCTTCAGTGCATGGCACCAGATCTCTCGGCTGAAGGAGGCAAGATACCCAGCTGTAGATGGAAATGCTGAAAGGCTCTAGGTTGGCCAACAATACTGTTTCAGAGCCCAAAGTCAACATCTGTTAAAAGCTGAGCCATTGCCAGATAGTCATAAAAAAGGGGTGAGGGTGGAGACAGGCTTTATATTTGCTCCCTCGTCCATCAGTCATTAACACTTGGCTTTGTTAAATACAGTGAAAACTGTGTTTTTAACATGACTCTGGTTCTGCCATTTTCTGGCTAGTGGGCAAACAAATCCCCTAGCATTTTGACTCATCACTTCCTCAGCTGCCTCCAAAAGAAAATGGGATCATATCCTGACCCTGATACTTCATAGGGTGCTGACTGAATTAAATTGGAGAATGTAAATTAAACCACTTTGTAGATGTTGCAAACATACACAAATATAACTAGGCACACCACCCATTGGTAGCATCTGATGGTTTGCTACTATTGCAACAAATTATTTGATGTTGCACCAAGGCCAAAGGCAAAAGTGTATGTGTAAAGAGGACCCAACAGTGTATAAAATTTCATACTTAGACATTTTGGCATTTCTGGGCTGTTCCCAGCTAGAAGTTATTCAGATCATTCGTATAGAGATGCTGAACAAATTTTTAAAGAGCTATTACTGTGTATATAAGGTAGTTTTCAGAATCGGTGTGTGTGCAGTGTACGTTTAAAAGATGTTTCCAGTTCTCTTTCCTGGGCTGCCCCGTTATCTTCAGGATGCTGCAAGTGCCTGGTGTGCGTAAGTCAAACATGATCCTTATGACGTCAGTTCAAGAAGAAAAAGAGGAGCAGTGGTGTTTAGCAACAGAAAATGGATCTCCCCACTTTCAGACATTTCAAGGTTGGCCACCCTCTTTCCACAGGGGAGCCCAAGTGCTGCCTCTTCGACAAATGTAACTGGATTAAAGCAGCAAGTTGAAAAGGAATCAACCCTCCAGTGTTGCCAGGATGAGTTACACCTACAAGCTGGGGAGTGCAGGCTGTGTCTGAAAACCCTTGTTGACTCAAAAGATATGGCAACAAATCTTTTAATGAAACCCTAATACTGCAAACAAGTTTAAAAGCAAGAGGAATCAGTAAAAGGGGGGGACAAAAACTTGACCCAAAATAGAGTACGACTGAAATCTTCAACAGGCTCAAAGCCTCTGTAAGGCAGAAATCCTTTTCTACCAGGAGGATCCTGCTGCGTTAAGCAGCTCTTTTTCCCAGGCATGAAGACCCTACCTGGCAGGGTTTATCAGACCGTGCCCTCATGTGCTTACATGTCAGGGATTGACATCACACCCAGATTAAAGAGCTTTGCTAACAACCTGCTCATCTGCAAAGCCAGCTTCCCAGCGGCTCTCACCCCGCCTCCCTGCTCTCCTGTGGCTTGTGATGGTTGGGCGAGCTCACAACTGCTGGTAGGGGAAGGAGAGTTAAGCGCTCCCCGAGCAAGAGGTCAGCCATTTGTTCTCATGGCCTTCTTTACCTGTGGCCTCACAGAGAGCCCTGGCAGGGTCATTCCAGAGCTGCTGCTCTTAAAAACAACCAAACAAATAAACTGCCACCTTTATTTCCCAACGGTGAGAAACCACGCATTCCTTGTGTTTTATTTAGTAGCTTCGGGGATTTTTAATAGTCACTGAGGATAAAAAAAAAAAAAAGTGACATCTGAGCTATCTTTCTATTTCATCTACTTTTAAAAATCTGTTGGGATTTAAACACAGCATCTTCTAATCCACTTGTGATGAAAGGAGTATCGGCAAAGAGGCAAGCAATCACAAGAAAAAAAGAATTTGTAACTCTGTGTGGTGGTGGATGTTAACTAAACGTATTCTGCTAATCATTTTGCAACATTTACAGTTATCAAATTATTATATTATACGCCTAAAACTAATATAATGTTATATGTGTTATATCTCAATTTTTAATTTCTAATTATCTTTTTTTTCAAAAAAGGAAAGAGACAAATGGCTTGCAAAATTAGTAAATTTGAAGTATCAAAATGCATCGCAGGATTTCTTTGGCTCTGACTGTGAGAGGACCAGCCCAGCAGTGGGAACAGCTGAAATCTCTGAACCCTTCTCCCATCCAGTCAACATCAGCCCACCAGAAGCCTTCTTCATCATGGGTTTTTGAATTTAAAGCCTTCATCCCCCCACGAAGCCAAAACCCAAGGCCTCGTCCAAGAAGTGGGTCAGGAAATTAGGTTTGCAGTGTAAAAAACCTGATTGCTTCTTACTCAGGCCAGCTTCAGACATACTAGCTCGGATGGGAAATTGATATTAAAAACTAAAGACGTGTACCTTTTCTTATTAGATTACTGTCATAGGGGACTCAAAACTTGTGCTTTTCCCTGTTGTTCTGTTACTATACTTTAGTAAGCTCTGATACATGGTAGTTAATTTTTCTTCTATTTAGGAAACACAAAAACCTATTTAATGTATTTACACACACACATATATATGTATATACAATGTATATTCAAACATGTGCTCAGGGGAAGTTAAGGAGAGAAATTTCCAGTTAAACATGATCTTGAGAAATTCTTCCATATGTGGAAAAGTCCTCAGTTCGTCTGACATATAGCGATACATACATATATACACACAGGACACTGTGTATACATTTATCCCACATTCATTTAACCTCAAAACATAAAATAAATTCCTTTTTTTCCTCCCGAAGCAAAAGCTAGGAATAACAACTCTATATACAGAATCCATCTTCGGAGGGCAATGGAGCAAGTTAAACCCCTTGTCTGTTTGTTAGAATTCAAAGGGCTGCACTTTGGCTAATCTGTTGGTGAAAGTACAAGGCAAGCAGGGCATCAATCACAAACCCCGTCCACCACTTCACAGAGAGGGGCTGTGGCCAAGTGGGGAATCCAAGGGCCTTGAGTTGGCTTTCTGAGAAGTAACAGAGCCTGGGGAGGGGTTGCTGTGACAGCTTCATTCTCCTGGTGGACAGTGAAACTCTACCAACTCCTTGTTGACCAAACGTAAAATGCAGGCCTCTGGGAGATGGAGGAGGTGGAGGAGGAGGGAAGGGAAGAGCAGGGGACTTTTACCCCACGGATCTGGGACTAAGAAACACCTAGGGTTTGGAAATGTCGTCTTTGCGCTCTAGCTACCACTTCAATGAGGACCTAATTGTAGGGGTAGCTAGACATTCCCATCCTATGGGAAAGCTCTGCAGGACACGGACTAATTCTATCTGAGAGCAGGTACCTAAGGCTCGGATGTGTGTAGCGTGGACAGAGTTGGAAGGGCAAGAGGGTAAGAACCCCATTTTTATTTTGAGCTAACTTCTGCCCTTTTTATCTGTAAGAAGAGGGAAAAGGGGAGATGTTTGGGGACCAGAAATCTCAAAACTAAGGTAGCAAGAGTTGTAACCTCTGTGAGGCAGAGCATAGATAGCAGTCAGCCTCAGTGGGATCAATGAGATCATTTCATGATGTCCTAAAATACAATCTGTATATCTGTCCCATATACACAGCTTGAAAAGAAGGCCATATCTAGGTTCTTTAGTGACCAAGTCATTTGATGGCTTATGGGAAAATGACACATGTCTCAAGTAAAATTCAATGGGAATTTTCAGCAGAAAGTCAAAGTGGACATTCAGTGCTCTGAAATGTGGCTAGTCATACAAACTCCAGTCTTAGCTGAGAGCCAACATGTGCCAGGACCACACAGTAACCAGGAGCAACAGAGAAAGAACCGAAGTTCACTATTTACATCTGCAGACAAACTCAGGAAATTGCCAAGAAGAGTGAGCAATATTTAGGACTAAAGGAACCAAGTTCCTGGGAATAGATTAACAGAGCAGACACCCTAAAGTTAAGGATGCAAAATGGAAAATCCTGCTTCTGCCACAGTAAGGTCACTACCTTAAAGTATGCCCCAAACCCTAGCAGGTCTGATAGCAGCCCCTGGCCCAGGGAAGCATCCTCCACTTTGCCCCGGGAGCCCCGCTTGTCCCAGGCCCTGTATGTGCAGAGACTCATATGTAAGTGAGCGAGTGAATGAGTGAACAAGGGGCTGTGGGTCTCAGCAGCCCACTGCTAAGGGCCCTCTGTAACCCAGAGCAATTCCCCCTCTCTCTCTGTGCCATGCTCTCCACTGCATGAGGATCTCACTCCGGTGATTCCATGGCAGTGGGAGAATTGCAGGAAGCTGCATTTTCACTGGCACAGGTTCAGCAAGAATAAAGAGTAAAGGAGAACACCTTCATGAGTAATATAAATTAATTAATTAATTAATTAATTAATTAATTTTTAAAAGAAAGAAAATGTGAGAAATAAAATAAAATAAAGGATTTATCAGAGAGTAAAGGGGGAACAGATGAAATGGGAAGAAATGAAAGGATAAAGTCACATAACAGAAGAATGTAAATAAAGAAAATGAGAGCTGGGGGAAATGGAAAGAGAACTGAGGAGATGACATTTTTTTTTAACTGTGGAGAAATACATCAAAATAGGATAAAATTTACTATGATTCAATGGGAAAGAGGACAGTACATGTGTACTTTAGAAAAGTTGATATTATAGCCATGCAAGCATATTGAATACATGTGGTTGTGTAAATACATCCATCCTGACATCCAAACAGGTTTGCCAGCAATGTACAGCACTCACAGACTCAGGACCGCATTTTGGGTCTGTAGATTTTCAGGTGTGTGACTCTGAATGATTAACAACATCTCTGAACTGCAGTTTCTTTACATGTACAATGGGGATGCTTCCATCTGCCCAAACTATTTCCCAAAGGTACTTAGGGAACAACTCCTTCAACATTTATCTAGTGCCTACTATGAGCCAGAAAGTTGTGAATATACTTTGCAATATGTAACACAGTATGAACAAAACATAAAATTCAGCCAACTTTTCCCACAGTAATTTAGTAAGTATTGTGCTTCCATGCTTCTGGACTCTGTAGCCCTCCTTTAGAAGTAGGATTTCTATAAGTGAAGTATGAAATTTAAATTTTAACTGGGATCTGAAAGTCTTCGAAGTAGTCAAAAGTCCTTAGCTTCTCAATGCCACGAGTGAGCATTTCCATTCAAAAACGAGGGAGAGAGAAGAGACGCAAGTTCTGGGCTTGGAAAGTGGCCGTGTATTCTGAGGTTTCCTGACAAAAATGTTTAGGATTTTGCCAGTTAGGCCCCTACAAATTAGAATCAGAGTGGCAGATGCTTTAACAAACAGAAGCATGTTTTGCACAAAAAAAGCAGTGAAATCTAGGTCCTTAAAGACCCAAAGCACACCCTAAGACCCAGGCACAGGAATGTCAGTCTTAGATGCCCAAGGGCAGCCTGAACAAGGCCTGGCACTTTGAGTTGGCTGGAGTGTGGAGTTCACCCTGATGGTATGCTTTTCTTCATACCTGGAAGCCATTAGGAGGTTAATAAAGTACAATTTTTCCAGGGACTATAAAAATCATGTGATGCCTCGAAAATAATAAAAAGACTTGACATAATTGATATGACAAAGAAAGATGCTCCTTTGACAAAATAACAGATATCGGTGACAGGTACAGAGAGCATTTGGGAGAAGTTGAGTTTCCACTTAGCTCTTCTAAAATTAGTCTCGGTCACTCCATTGAAAATAAAATCACAAGTGTGGTTCCAGCATGTTCCATTTATTCTTCGGTCTTTGTTATTCCTCAAAGCTCATCAGGAGCTTGTGTCATGGGACCTATTTGTTGTCTCCCCTTGGAAATATTTGTGCCCATCTCTTGGTTTGAAAAATTTCCTAAGGATTATTACTAGGATTTGTCTGAATGATCTGCTCAGACATTTCAATGGCTATGGCCATCATGGGGTCATAGGCCTCCAAGTACCACACCTGTCCTTTTTCGGGTAAGAGTCTAGACTGTTAGACTGCCACATCCCACTAACTTCTCTTATGTGTTCTCCAGATTGTCCCTTCCCCTCATCACACTCATTTTCAATTTCTGAGGGTCTGTGTATTTACAGTTATGCTTGCTTTCCTGTGCCCTCACTCTTCTAATGATTTCCTTAGTTCAGATCCACTGGGTTTTTAGTGGGATGACTCATTCTCAGACATTACAGCCTTTAAAATGGTATCCTAAGAAATGAATGAAAGAGGCACTCGCATTTTCTGCAATGCAGGGCATAGCAGAAATTGCCTCAAAATTCCACCTTCTGATGAAAAACACTGCTGGAAACTGGATCAGCTGTTTTAAACCAGGTAGTCTCTTTCTTCACCTGATACTCTGAGAACAGTATTTCTCAGAACACAGATGTTTCTAGAAAAGACACGAAGGGAAAAAAAAAAAGATTCTATGATCAAATAAGTCTGGGAAATGCTGGATTAAATAAAATTGGAGAGCTTTCTTTCTTCTATGACTTTTTAGACCCTTTGATCTGCTAATTGCACCAAGATTCTCTAAGATTGAGTTATAATATGAGGCACTTTCCCAAAATTCTTTATTCACTGAATCTTTGTTTTAAGACTTTCCTCCTGGGACTAATGTTCCAAAAGTTACTTTGGGAAATGCTCGTCTAGACTTATAACCCTTGGATTCAGTTTCTCCTGAGGAGAAAGCAAAACCATAGTGAAGGAGAAAGGGACAGGGAAGAAATGGAAAAAGAATCTAACTCTGCAAGTGCCCAGCAATACTTAAATTGAATTTCCTAAGGAAAAATGAATTTCTCTGGAAAAGTAGCAAAGTGACTGGTTTTCTTATATTTCTTTATTTTCATGTGTTCTGATCTTTTAATAAAGCTCAAGAGACAATGGCAACATTCTGTAGCCCCTCTTCCAGAAGAGGGTTGGTTGGTCAACCCTCAGGCCACAGGAAAAGTCAGAGCTGGAAAATTCATGGGAAGGAAATCAGGAATTCCTCAGAAGAGACCTCTCCCCTTTAAGTCAGTTCAGTTAACACGGGTACATTATGGACATTTAGTTTAAATCCCATCCAAATCAACCCATTGTTCAGACTCTTATGCTGTCACCATAAGGCTGCCACTTTCTCCTGAGAAATAGCTCCACTCCACAGATATTAGACTATATGCTTTCACAATTATGTACAGAGTTTGTAATCACCTGGGAAAGACTTCCCAGTCTTCTGATGACTGTGACATTCTGGAACTTAGTTTTATAACAACCCATGTATTGGCATATGAGCTGTTGGTGATTATAACAGAGGGTATGGTTGTCCTAGACCTGACACTCCAAGTCAAAAAGGTCACCAGCCCAGAGGATCTTGCCATTTCCATGACTGGAGTCAATCTACTCACGTAGGTCTTCTTAGTCAATTCTATTTTCTCTAATTCAAAGAGTGTAGCAAGGAAGCCTTATAGCTTTGTTGACTCCAGTTTAAAACCACAAAGTTATCCTCAGGTCAAGCATATGTCATTTTCAAGGTGAACTTCACTGCAGAGTGAGTTCCTAAGTCATGGACCCCTAGTTAAGTCATAACTATCTTTTCAATGTAATGTTCTGATTGACATGATCTAGAAAAAAACTGAACAAGACCCGGATTTTTGTCTTCAGATTAGACAGCAAACTCCCTGAAGGCAGAGGTCTGTCTTATCCATCATGTTCTTTACCAAGGCCAGCGTAGTGGCTGACATGGAATATGTGCTCCAAGTATTAGTTGAGTGAGCAAATAACCAGAAGCAGGCCTCAGATTAGTCCACCACCACCCCTCCCAGGGCCTGAACTTCTCATCTGTAGAAGAGGATGAGGTTATCTGCTTCTATGCCAATGGGTTGCTTAGAGTGGTCACTGAGATGAAGGATGGGAAAGTGGAAGACCATCACCATCCTCCTAACAATAGCAATGACAAAGATATATTAGAGGTCCTGATGACACATCTTAGCCAGATACTTCTCAAGGGACGATAACCCTTCTGGGAAGGGCATTGCCCCTGAGCAATGATTTCTGCCCTATGACTACCTCTTGTGGGTAAACAAACATAAGAGGGTCAACCAAGCCAGCAAGACCTCTCTTTTGTGTTTAATAATGATCTCTGGAATAGTAGCAGGAGGCTATATTTTGTGAGAAATATAATTCATCAGGCAGATAAATTTGATCTGGTGTCCAGTCTCTAGCAGGACATATGTGTTTCTGTGATGAAACAAACCCGTTTGTTATCTCAGGGTGTCCCTGTGTGAATCCCTCCCCCAGTTGGGCTCCAAATCCTTCATTCTGCCTCTATAGTGCTCTCTGCTCCTATCTCTCTGGGGGAAAGCCCAGGGTGGCCTTCTAGCACCAATAAAACCTCGCATTTACCCTTCCTAGGAGAAGGTCAAGGAGCAAAGGGTAGTGTGCCAAAAGGCAGGGGCCAAGAACAAGAATGAAGATGTTTAGTTAGTAAGATGCCAGTATACTAGGATGGGTGAGTGCGGGGGAGGTGGTAGTGATGGCGAGGAATGAGATTTGGAAAAATAAAGCTAAATCAAAGCAGAACCACAGGCAGACAAGATAATGACATGAAATTTGTATCTCTCTCTACTTTGCTGATTGCCAAATTAAGAACCATTTTGAGAGCTAATAACACGAACTGGTGCCTTTTTGCCCCTGGCTTCAGGAAACTTATATCTTATATGAACACCTGTGGGGTAGGGATCTCTGAGGGCAAATGCTTCCCGGTACACAATAGGGCAAAACTGGGTGTCAGGGGCTGGGGGCCTCCAGGTTGTAGCTACTTCCCTGTGCAGCTCCAGGGAGCACTTCTTATGTTTCATACTATATAAATGGCTCCCCCTGGAGTTGTACTCCTGGTAAAACATCTTGGAGACTTGCAATCTTAACTTCTCCTTTGGGATACTAGTGACATGAGGTACACAGGAAACAGAGCCATCTGAAAAACATCTTAGGAGCATAATAAGCACCTCCTCCTCCACAGTTAAACCTCTCTTCACACAGGTAATTCCAGTAAGCACCCCCCACCCCAAACATACCCAGAAATATGTAGCGAAGGCATTCACACTTATCCAGATGATTCTATTCCATTACCTATGGCCCCATCCCTCTGAAATTTTTTATATAAGTTATACTAGAATCACACACACAAGAGCCTCACAGTACAATAAAGGAGGAAATACTGCTAATATTGACTGTATTAAACCTGCTATTTTGCATTTAATTTCATAATTTCCATGACATTCATCTTTAGGAGTTTTAATCCTACATGCTATCGATAGTTTTTATATTTGGTGGGTGAATGGAAAAATCATCGAAGACCACAGGAGATTTTTGTGTTTGTCAATCCATCTTTTTACTTGCTTCACTTAGTCAAGGGAGACGATAGGGTCCAAATCAAATAAACCAGACCCTTTGACTTCACCAGCTAAAATGCAAGCAAAACTGATTTCTCTTCATGTTGTTTTACCCCGCTGCTAATTTGCATCACTAAGGAATTTTCTAGGAAAGTGCTCAGCAAACTCAAGGCTTCTCTGGTTGCCAAGCTCATGGAAACAAAGTGCTTTCTCTTAAAATTCTGAAAGAGACATTCCAAAGTAACCCACCATTAGATACTGAGCCAGCAATAGACTTCATATCTATGAAAATAGAAAGGAGGGGAGGAAAGAAAATGCATAACATAAACAAGAACAGACAAAACCTTAAAGAGGAAGGAGAAAGGAAAACATTTAGACTCCTTGAGTGATGGAAATAAATACCAAAGCTATTAGTTTCAGTTCAAAGGACGTATCACTTTATGCTGTTTATTATTTCTTGAGGATTATTTATTTTATCTTAAAATATCCAAAGGGTAAAAGGGGTCCCGGAGGTAAGCGGCAATGAAACTGACCTGGTCGGGAGAGGGCCTGTGATTGGAATGTTGCGACCTCCCAGGAGATCGGTGGTGGTGGTGGTGGTGGTGGTGGTGGTAATGGTGGTGGTCTTCATCGTAGTTGTCCGCCATCAGCTTCATTCTATTCTGGGTCTGTGCAGAACAAAAACCAGAGAAGACTCCATCAGGAGCTAGAAGACCAGCCAAAGAGTTTCAGGGCACAATTACAGCACCTATAGGGCTCCTTTTGTTCCTAAACCAAAAGTTTTCATTTTTAGTCAAATTGAAACTCAATAAAGAATGCGCCAGGCCATTTAGTAGAAGAGGCTTTGTCATATCCTTGAAGCTACTATATTCTTGGGCCTACCTGAGATGTAAATGTACTCCCCCCCCCATCATGTGATTTAAAAGTGGGAAAAAATGGAAATATATCCAAAGGTGATCTGTTTTACATTATCAAGCAATCGCACAGATCCAGAGTAAGCTTGCAATTGCAAACTGCCAACAATCACATCCTACACTCCAGAGCAAGCAAGAGAAGGAAGCCTTGGACAAAAAAGATGGGACAGGGCTGAGTGGAGACACAAAACTGCAGACTAGTAATGGTCTTGCAAGACAAAGCAGAGGAATCCATTCAAAAACTGTCAAATGCAAAAGTAGCGATAGAGAAGGTTTGTCACTCTTACGGCTTCGAGGGAAAGGGCTCTCTGTGGACAATTTAACTGATGGTACTCTTTAGGGAAATTGAGCAAAAGGAGCAGAGTTGGTGTGGAAGAGCTGATCACTGTCACTTACGTGCCACTATGTCACACAAGGCAGTTAGGTGTCATGGCTTAAATTCCCAGGACAAACAATTGTATTGTTTTATTATGTAAGGCAAGAAACAGACCAGCAATGAGTTGACTGAACAAGGTCACAGAATCCAGAAAAATGCCTAAAGACAAGGGGGAAAGGCAGATAAAAATATCCAGCGCAGAAAGTGAGGCAATATAGACTACACAGAAAGCCAGGAAATACAGAGTACACGTGTGTATTTGGAGAGAAGAATGTCTGGATTCAAGTCCTGCTCTACCTCTTTGCTGGTTACGTGCTCTTTTGAGAGTTAACTATTTATAAGCTTCAATTTCCTGAACTATTCAATGGGAGTAATGGTGCCTTCCTCCCTGGGGTCACTGTGAGGAGCAAGGATATGACGGGCTTCAAGTGTTAGTTCAGGACCTGGCCCACAATAGGTTTACCGTAAAAATCAAATGCTGTTGTTATTATTATTTTTGCTGTGTTTACAGTAAGAAAACTCCTTCTTTAGATGTTGCTTCCTCTGCCTGCCATACCTCCACCAACCACCATCCCTCACCTCTACCTCCTGTGTCTGGGTAATTCAGGATTTTTTCTCATGAAACTTTTCCTGATCCTACCCCTGATGCCAGGACATGCACACCTCCTGCTTATCATCTCTCTGCAACCTCAGCTCTATCTGTCCAGCTGTTGGTAGACTTGAGGCTGCTTCTTTCACCTGCCTCTCCCCAGAATCTAATAGGGCCTAGCAGATGGAAATACACTGTGTGTGCTGCTGCAGTGAGGGCACTGAAAGAAAGAAGGGCCAGAATTTTGAGGGATGCTGCCATCTTAGAGGCGACTGCACATTTGTTTTTAGCCAGGGAATGTCACTGAGAGTTGAGGACATTTCATGAGTTGCCACAACCTTCCACTGGTGGTGTGAGGTGATAGCAAGTCATCAACACTTCAAGAGAGCTGGAAATCAAAGGCTGGCAGAGCCTCCAACCAGGCTGGAATTTTATTATGTAACATAAATAATACTCCAATAATAATTCTGGACCTAACAGTATATTCTTGTAGTATGTATGTTTCACGTACAATCTAACTTATCTTCACAGCTTTCCTGGGAGGAATAATTACTATCCTCACTTGCAGCTAGAAAATGAAGGCAGAGATTTTAGCCCCCAGAGTCTCCTTCTTTCCATAGAACATGGAGATCTCCTGGGTTTTCCAATTCTCGATCTCTAGCCTTTTCTCTGCCATGCTGCCAGCAGAAAAGGCAAATAGCTAATCAGGTAGAAACAGCTTTCCTATAGATTCTTTGGTTCTGCTAAGTATTGGAAACACTTCATATCTCAATTCTATCTGCCAGAGGATGTCTCATAATGTACTCCATTTGGCGAAATGTGTACAATATTTGAAAGTCCCCATGGTGGGTGTAAAAAAAAATCCATGTATATGGATAAAAACAATAAAAATAGAGACAAAGATCCACCTAACAATTAAAGAAAAAATCCCAGGCCACCTTTGGCAGCCGATAGCATTTTCATCCTTCTGTTGCCCATTTAAAGCATCAGAAGACCCAATGGACAAGTTACAGCTTGTGAGAAAGAGCAGGTCATCGGAGCTGTTGCCGATCAAGTACTCAGAGTCCCCTCATTCAGCCTGCACTTGTACAAAAGACTCTGAATTCAGTGTTCACACCTAAAACTCCAGTATTGTCAGGAGTCTGTACTTTTGAACTCATGAACTAATAAATCTGAAATTGTTTCTTCTAATAGAACTCGGAGAGCCTGAAGGGAGCTGTAAGACCTGCTATGGTCAAGAAGGAAGGGGCTCACCCAAGACTGAATGACGAAGCCTACATGAACAAATAATAACTCTGCTATTGTAAACATCATGATGTCCTTATCCTTTGGGGAAGCTCCTGTGATTTTATGAGATTATTTTCTTACCAGCAACAAGCCTAAAGTTCCCTACCTTTGAACTGTATCCCATAAAAGAATGTACAAGCTAAATAAGATGCTATATGCAGTCCTAAATGTGTCTGCTGAAATGAGGTGTTGGAGAATAGGCATGTCATGGGATAGAGACTGTAAATGAATGATGTCATCTTTCCAATTTGGTGCTGAAATATAAATAAACCATGTTGTTCATGTGAATACCAGATCTGGGGGAAATGTACACATAGCAATTGTGAACGGAAGAGGCTTCTTTTGATTAGTCTGGATCGAAAGAGAAGAGTGTGAAACAGAGATGAATAATGAGAGTTTGGCGTGATACTCTAGACCATTTTTATTTATCTTGCTTGTAACATATCCCCTAAACTGTGACCGACGTCTTACAGGCTGGTTGCTAGTTTTCCCTTCTCTAAAAAAGTTTGATCCATCCTGTTTAATTGTCAAATTGAAAATGGATCTCTCCTAATTTTTTTTCATCTACTTTACCTATTCTCCTCCCCACCCGATTATATTGGTTTCCTAACATACCAAGAATGGTCTGGAAGAATAAGAAGCCATGAATAACACTCCCTGAAGATTGATGGAAGAAAAACTGCAGAAATTTGCAGCAAGGATAGCATTTGTTCAATGAACTCCAGACAAGTGAGCAGGCGACTCCATGTGCAACGGTTCATATCCCTGCAGTCAACAGCTACACGAGGTGCCCACCACAAAGTCTCAAACAGCAGCTCTTCTGGACAGTCCTAACTGGAGTCCCAGGAAAACTAATACGGAGTTAAAGAGAGGGAGAGCTTTCCACAGCACCACACTTGGGAACCCACGGACTCACCTAGCAATGCACTGAAACCCATTTTTCCTTTTCACTGTCTATCAAACTGCTGACCTGACACGTTTGCCTTTGGCTAACTGTGTTATATTCATTTTACTATATTATGTCATGACTGCTGAGACATCTCTAATCAGATTTCATTTTCTACTTCCTCTTTTCTTCCAGGCGCCACCTTATTTCTCTAGGGCGAAAGATTCCTCCAACTGCTCTCCCGCCGCACTCCCCCCTCCCACTGAACACAATCTATAGCCGGGCTGACATCAGACCCTTGTTAGTCCCTGACTTCAAGCTCCTCAGAGACTCCCCACTGCCCTCAGGAAAAGAGCCCCAGATTCTCCACAGCTTATAGAGCTCTTATAGGGCAACTGCTTGCTGTTCACCTCCCAAACTCACCTCGGATGCTCCCTGTCCTCAGCCCTGGGATGTGGTATTCCCTATTCCTGTCATGTTCTTCATCCTCTCTCCCTTCACCCGAGTTATATCTATTTCAGCTTCAACACCATCACTTCCGGAAACACCTTCCCTAAGCCTGCCTCAGAAAGGATTAGGTGCTCTTCCGTTGCCTTCCCCAGGATCCTGTGCCCACCTCCAGGCAAGGCCCCTTCTATCACGACACTTATCCCAATGAATGGTACATAATCGCCTGCTTTCCTGGCTTACTCCACCACTAGGTTGAAATTCTCTTGAGGGAAGCGCTGTGTCTGAATCACCCTTGTACTCACCACCTGCACAGAGTCTGGTGCATAAGTAGTAACTAAATGTGTATCAAATAAATGTATGGATGTATGAAGGAATGAAGAGAATGGGTACAGATTACTTTAGAACAGATGAAAGGGAAAGTACATAATTAATCTCTATGATGAGCCAGTTGAGTATATAACTCTTCATGGGATAGTTTAACTCTTCCTATTGTGGATTTGTTTTTGATTGCTGTTCTTGGGAGTGGGAGAGCCGGTTAAATGTATCGTTTTGGAGCTGCTGGAAAAATTGAATTGGTTTTCTTCAAGATATATTCCATTCTTTAGAACAATGGAACTCGTGAAATACTCCATGTCCCTGGTTACTTACCTCATTAAGAATAAAAGGTTTGGTGGTGTTACGGGATTCATTTCCTTACTATCCCCTAGGCTTTAGAAGAGCAGGGGCCTTTGGAACACTTTTGTTAGCACCAAAAGTCAACCATGGAAAACTGAAACTCTATCCATTAACTAAAATCCCTGATGAACACCATCTGTGAAAAGGTGCCATATACTCCATCTCTTTGACATTTCTGAAGAGTTTATCCAAGGAGCTCTTGAAACAAAATGAAAATCCTTGATTGACTAGTAATAGACTCAATAGCTTAATGGCAATATGTAGCTATAAAAGTGTAATATTAAAACTGCCTTTAAAAATATTTTAGCAAGGTGGCAATAATGAACTATGCTTTGATCAGTCATCTGGATCAAGTTAACAATAAAACCTTCATGAATATGGTTTAAATAAGAAAAAAATATAATAAGATTTGTTGCTATGGGATATGGAGATAATACCATACAATAGCAATTACACTTTCTTCTATCAGGGTTTCTTTTCTCCCTCTTTCCTGCCAGGGA
This sequence comes from Ailurus styani, assembly GCA_002007465.1. Classification (NCBI taxonomy): domain Eukaryota; kingdom Metazoa; phylum Chordata; class Mammalia; order Carnivora; family Ailuridae; genus Ailurus; species Ailurus styani. Next base: position 401,526 of record LNAC01000358.1, read on the forward strand.
AATCTGAAATAGTCCAGAACTCTTCTACTGGTCTTGTTTCTGCCAAATCAGAGCAAGGTCAACAGTTCTCGTCTCGGAGCAAAAGATGGAGAAAGCAGACAACAACCGGACAGTGAGGAGGAGAGGGATTTCCTGTACATCCAGCAGGCCCACGTGGCAATGAATCATAACTGAGTGGGGTCTGGGTTCCAATGCTTGGGTCACTCCTGGAGGACAAAATAAGCAGGAGGATGAAGAAGCTATTAGGGGAGTATGCTGCGTTGGAGAACATTATGGGATTAAGTAAGAATCAATGATGGAAAGGCTTCCACTCTGGACATTGCACAGAAATCCATCCAAAACTTACCAAACTTCTGTAACCCTGAGGACAAGAACAATGATGTGCCAGGTGTTTGGCTAGTATGCGTTTGTTGACTTCTTGCTTTTGAGATAGCTATTCTTATGAGCCTTCTTTCACAGATAAGAAAACCAAGCCCATGATTGCTCAGTTGGTGAGTGGGGGAACAGGACTGAAACCCAGGTTTCTAACTCCAGAGTCCTACAACAGTGATGTGAAGGGTAAGGTCCCAGGCCAGAGATTGGGGACAAAGCAAAGATAAACAAGACATGAGGAATTAAAGGACTCCCCATGACACAGTATGGGAAGAAAAATAAAAGTGAAGTGATTGCTTACATAAATGCCTGGAGGCAGGAAAAATTCCCTCCAGCTGAGGGCAAGAGCATCAAATAAGGCTCTAATGGTCAGATACATTGAGCTAAGACTTAAAAGTTGGGGGGTGCCTGGGTGGCTTAGTCAGCTGAGTGTGTCTGCCTTCAGCTCAGGTCATGATCCCAGGGTCCTGGGATCGAGCCCCGCATTGGGCTCCCTGCTCAGTGGGAGCCTGCTTCTCCCTCTCCCTCCCCACCCCGGCTTGTGTTCCCTCTTGCTATCTCTGTCACTATCTGTCTCTCTCTCTCTCTCTCTCTCTCTCTCTCAAATAAATAAAATCTTTAAAAAAAAAAGTTGGCACAGATATGGGTATAAATAAGTGTAGGCTGGGGAGATTCACGGTAAATTCACCTTGAGAGGAAAATTAGATCAATGGAGGAATTGGAATCCAAGCTGTGAGGCATGTGTGTGTCTGTGAGTGTTTGTGTTTATGTATGTCTGTTGCTTTCTTCATTCCTGTATTGGATGTGGGGAGAGCAGGAAACATATTTGAGATGATACTTCATTATTTTTCAAAAGACCTTATCAACTTGGAATATTTTGGAAGGAATTTAAGACAGAGCCATAATCATATGCTCATACATGTCAAACTATGACATCTCTGGGAAAATGGGCCAGGCTCTGGACATCTATGTATTTACAACTGTCTACACAATCTGTTGCTACAACATCAGTCCTGCCTTGAAAACTGGTCTGAGAGCCTTCAACTTATTCAGCTGATCAGTCCTTCCTGCCAATTATCTGCCTCCCAACTTTGTTGAAGGCCTGCCCTCAGTCTTTATAAACGTTAAAGTAGTGGGTCACTATGGAGAATTTAGAAGCTATTTTTGCTATCTAGTCATGAAATGTCCTGATTTATTTTATTTTTAATTATTATAGAGAATGCCAGTGTCCATCCCATATCCTCTTGTTCTACCCTGGAAGTCATGTGCAGCTTGAATGGCCAGTTCTGGATGTGCTGCTATCTTCCCGCCTCACATCCATGGACCTCTCTGCCCAAAGTCTTCCTCTGGCCGCAGGTGCAGGTTTGGCCAGGGAACAGGGTGCTCACATCCTCAAAATAATGCTCAACCTACTAGGGAGGAAGGAGGTGTTGGATAAATAACTAGTGTCCCTATCCTTTTGTGGGACCATCCTATGGTATTTCAGAATCTCTCAGTAGGTCCCTTGCAGAGTGCAGCCGTGGCTGGTATTAGCAGGAAAGCACCCACTAATGCACCTTTTTGGCATTTTCACTTCCTGTCTCACTTCTCAATTTTCTTACCATACTTCTTGGGATCGCCTCCCAAATAAACTATCTGCACCAAATATTTGTCTCTGGGTCTGTTTTTGTGAGAATCCCAGCAAACGATTAATAAGCCTATGTCTGTCCAACGTTTGCACAGGACTAACATTCTGGTGACTACCAGCCTTTCCCAGGATAGCTCTTGAGATTTCTCATCACCTGGGGTAATAGAGCTCTTGTCTTTCTTGGGGGGGTAACATAGGTCTGGCACTAATTCTGTTTCTGCGTAATATTCAGTCTGAGACTCAGGCTGAATTACTTTTCCATAAGCCTCAACTCCTGAATCTATAAAATGGGCAAGAGAGGGAAGGGTGCCTTCAGCGTGAACAAAACCCCGCAAGGACTGACGCTGGTCTACTGTTCTTATTGTACATTTATGTCTCGTTGTACATCTTGTGGTTCCCCTTTCCTTTTTCCTTCTAAAATCAAGGGAGAGAAATTATTCTGCTAAACTACTTACTGCTGCCACCTTAGGAACCTGAGGAATGCCTGGATGGGAAAGCATGTTCGCGTCTGTTCTACTCTCAGCCGGTGCAGCCCAAGCGGGGAGAATTATCTCCAGAGAAAGAGTTCTCTGAGCTCTGCTGATAATGGGGAGGTTAGGGTCCTTCACAATGGCAGAAATAAGGCCAGTGTTGGGAGATGGAGTCACCTGTAAATATCAGTGACAACAACCAATGCTTATTTTGGCCTGCTGTGCACCAAGCTCAGCGCTTGGCTCTCGTCACCTAATTTAGTCAGTTACACCAACAGTGAGGCAGGCTGGAGGTGGAGGGCATGTTCCAAATAGCTGCTATGACAGGGGCACAAACCTGTAAGAATCAAGAGTGACTCAAATGCAAATGACCTGGATATCAGTTCTGGTTAAGGCTTTTACTATCCCCACTTTACACGTGAAGAAATTGATGTTTACTTTTTATTTTTTTAAGATTTATTTATTTATTTCTAGAGAGAGAGTGAGTATTTCAGGGGGTGGGATGGAGAAAGAGGGAGAGAGAGAGAATCTCAAGCAGAATCCCTGCTGAGTGCAAAGCCCCTTATGGGCTCTGACTCTGGACATTGACCCCAGACCTGAGAAGACAAGGAGTTCACTTTTGATTTTAAAGTCCTCTGAAAAGAATGAAACTCAGACATACTATAAAATCTTGATCGAGCTTCAAAGGAGTCCGCGTTGCTGACTAACCCTAATATAAATTCAAAGTCATTATCCGCAATCCATACTAACTTTTAATGCTTCAACCAGGATGGTTTTGAAGCTAGGCTAACATATTAGCAACTGCAGACAACCAAGGAATTTCTAACATCCTGAGCACAGTTGGGAGGTGGTGGGGTCTAGGGGAAGGGGAAGGCCCTAGAAGTTTCCACCCCAAAGTTACTTAGTTTAAGCACAGGTCTGTTTAATTAAGTAGTGGGCAGCACATGCTATACTTAGCTTTTAAACACTTGTAAAGTCCTCTTCATTCATTTATCTTACTTGTCACTGACAAGCTCTTCAAGGACTGTAACAGTATGCAGAGCATGAAGAGCCTGGGTAAACAACGCATATTTTATGTGGAGTCTAAACTGTTTCAACTCAGAGAGTCAATAGAGGGTCTCTGGGAAAAAACAAAAACCAAAAATAACAAAAAACCAAAAAATCCCAGACTGTCCTGCTAACTAAAGATGTATTCTGTGCCTACGGACTATTATGAGTTTCTTTAGAAAGTGAGCATCAAAATCAAATGCCAATTTTTTAACTAAAAAGAAAAAAGGGGAGGGGGCAGAAAGGAAGGAAAGAGGGAGGGAGGAAGGAGTGGAAAAAAGGGGGAGAGAGAAGGAGAGAGATAAGACAGAGGAAAAAGGAAAAGAAAGGAGGAAGAAGGGAACAGAGGAGATTATTTGCAGGCATTGGGGTTCAGACACTAAAACTGTGCTGACAAGGGCAGTCAAGGTCTTCATTCAGTTCATACAGGCAACAAATACTTATTATCATTGGCCTAGGCAGAACTGGCATCACCACATCTTCCCTCACCTAACGAGTTAAAAAACAAAAAAGAAAGAAAGAAGGAAAAAATAAAATAAAACCACCCCAGGGTCTGGCCTAATAGAATTGGCCGATAGACTGGAAACTGACAGTGAGAGACTCTTCTAAGAACTTGAAGGGCTTGAGTAGCCCAGCAGGGCCTCAGGAAGGGACAGAGAGTGTTACATGGTGAGGGCTAAGAGGACAAGTGTGCACACACCTGGAGATGTGCAAGAAGATTCACAGGGAGTAAATGGACTTTTTAACAATTACGGATTTACTTTAAAATGTTTTTAAATAAATTATAACAAGCACCTCAAACACAGAAATCATACACACTATATCATAAGACGTGGAAAACATCACGAAGGTGGTTCTCAAAATGACTGAAACTTGAGACACCCCCATCAGAAGGAAAGAGCAAAGCAGCTGAGAATGGATTGGGTTGCAGTCAGCAGAGTCTCGGGATGTGGGGTAGCCCAGGGAGAATGACTGCACCCCCAAGAACTGTCATAGGACAGCGCGACATTCTCCTCTGGGGGCTTTTGACCTCGACGCAGAAATGGGAGCAAACGAGATCTGGGCCTGCTCTCAGTTCCGAAGCTGAGCGGAGGAGCACAAACCCAAGACCTCCTCTGCACCTCACCCCCTTTGAAACAAAACAAATGACAACAAAAGGGGGAGAAAGGGAGGGTGTGAGGAACGCAAAACACGTGGCGGGGCTGCTGGCCGGCTGCACACAGGGAGAGCCCCGGGGAGGGGCGGTGAGAGGAGAGCAGAGAGCAGAGGTTTGGCAGGGTGCGGAGGCCTGGCAGCCGCGGAGGCAGGAGGAAGACAGGGAGAGCCAGCTCAGGCCCTGGACCGAGAACAAACCCCTCTCCCCAGCTGCTCTCACACTTGGGTAAAACAACTGGAGAAGATGTAAACACGCTCATTAGTAGTTTTCCAATCAGTTGGAAAACAAATGAGAAGAGAGAAATGGCAGTGGAGTGTCCCAAATACCAAATCTATGAAACATTCCCTCTGGCGTTTATCTTCTCACTGGGTTGCTTGCTGTTTGGATTTCAGTGCCCTTACTAGCTTTATATGGGATACGCTGAACTTACCCTCGCTAGGACCGACTTACTTCTACGTGGAAAAAAGAGTCTGAGTCACATATTCCACTCTGGGTAGGTCTCTGTGGACACCCCCCGCCCCCACCCAGGGACACGCAGATATGATAGGCATATCATTCGCAGGTCCTGTCACACGCTCCTTGAGCTGATATTCCCTCAGCACAAAAAAATGAAAACTCATCCATAACCATCACCTCTTCTCCGGTAAAAAATTACCCCCAAAGAAGAGGCAAAGTGGAACTCCTGGGTTTGTGGATCTGACAGAAATCCAATTTCCAGAAAGGATGGAATTACGTTCTGATTTCATCTGGAGATGCCTGGTGTGCTGAATCACGTTTCCCCCACCCCCAGCCCCCAACACCTTAGATTAAATTCATCAAATTGATGCATTTTGAAAATCATTTTCTCTTAGTCAGCTGTTTAGGGTAGAATCCAAAAAGCCTGACTTTATATCATCCTGAAGTTGAAATAGCAAAAGGAGAAAATATCCAAATGTGCTTAAACTTGAATCTAAAACAGAAGAAGATATTAAAGTATATAACTAATGCTTCTTCAGAGCACTAGGAGAAGGTAGGTAACTGGAAAGTTGAGGTGATCTTCTCTATGACTCTTGAGAATTTCAGGAGCTATCTCAAATCCCTCTCCTACAAATGAGGACTTATCAGAATGATTCAGATTCATGCAGTGTTAGTATTAGTAGTAGGTCACACCTTAAATCAATGAATCCAAGTTTACTATTTTACTGAAGGAGAGACTGAGGCTCCAAAAGGTTGAAGTTAATCATAAACCCAGAGAAAACCCTAGAATACTCGAAGGCTGGTCCCAGGCCCTTCCTCTGCCCCTGGCTGCCTTTGCATTTGATTTGCATGTGTAGACAAGTCCACCATACCCATGACCAGTAACACCACAGGACCACCTTATGTCTTTCGTTTTACATTCCAAAGTACTATGGTATTAATTTCCATTCTTGCAGTCTGAATAGCATCAAACACCTAATCATTCTGGTTTCAATGTCTACAGATAGGTTAAAGAATTTTCCATTTTCTTTGAGATATAAGTCTTAGGTCTCTAGCAGAACTACTGATTTAGCTTTATAATTTCTCCTTTTTTATAGCATCTATTAGTTTTTTATTATATAAAGCATATATACTAGCTATGAAAAATTAAATAGTACAAAAGACTTTATGAAGAGAAAAGTAATATTCCCTCTCTGCCTACCCCAATATCCATTCTCACTGTTAAGGTTTTTTGCCAGTTTTATCAGACAATTTTTATGCATAATGCAAGCACAGACACTTGCACATACCTTTTAAAAATAAAATGCCCAATATCTCTTGGCTATCCTTCCATATCAAGATCATGTAGAGTGACCTCATTTCTAATAGTTACATATTATTCCATTCCATGCATGTACTTTTATTTATCAATCTTTTTGATGTACTAAAATAGTGGGCAGAACTCTTTATTTATTTTGTTCAAAGCTATATCCAAGCACCTAAAACATTGCCTACCACACAATGGGCACATAGTAAATGATTGTTGAATGAGTAAATGAATGAATAAGTGAATGAATGAATAATTGAATGAATGGGGATCATTTGCATAATTTCCAGTTTTTCATTATTTCAACAATGCTTTAAAGAATACTTTTCTAGGGGTGCTGGGGTGGTGCAGTCAGTTGAGCATCTGACTCCTGGTTTTGGCTCAGGTTGTGATCTCAGGGTCCTGAGATCGAGCCCTGGTCAGGCTCTGTGCTGAGCATGGAATCTGCTTGAGTTTCTCTCTCCCCCTCTCTCTGCCTCTCCCAGTGGTGCTCAATCTCTCTCTCAAATAAATAAATAAATCTTAAAAAAAAAAAAAAAACTTTTCCAAAGGGACAGTTTTGCCTGTCCTCATGTGCTTGTTCTCAACAAGGATGGATGCTGAAACAGCTTATGAAAGCTGTTTCTATAACGTGCAAGAAAGGAGATTCAGAAGAGATTCCCTATAATAGGGTATACACATGTTAAACTTTGAAAGTTATCACCAGTCTTGCATCAGGCTCCTTGTTCAGCGGGGAGCCTGCTTCTCCCTCTCCCTCTGCTGCTCCCACTCCCCCTGCTTGTACTTTCTCTCTCCCTGACAAACAAATAAATAAAATCTTAAAAAAAGTTATTAACAAATATCCCTTCAGAAACGTTGGTCAACTACCAGTCTGTGCCTCTTTCCCCAGACTGTGCCAACACTGAGTCTCTTCAAACTCTAATCTTCAAAACTGTGACACATGAAAATTTCATATTTCATATTTCTTTTTTATTTTATTGTTTAAAGATTTTATTTATTTACTTGACACAGCGAGAGAGATCACAAGTAGGCAGAGAGGCAGGCAGAGAGAGAGGGGGAAGCAGACTCCCCGCTGAGCAGAGAGCCCGATGTGGGCCTTGATCCCAGGACGCTGAGATCATGACCTAACCAGAGGTCATGACGAAGGCAGAGGCTTTAACCCACTGAGCCACCAGGCGCCCCATGTTTCATATTTCAAATTTCATATTTCCTTAATTATAATTTGAGTCTGAGCATCTTTTCATACATTTATTGGCTGTTTCTATTTCATTATCTGTGAGTCTCCTTTTATGTCCTTTTGCCCACTTTGGGAGAAGGGTCGGGAGATTTTTTTCTTGTTGGTTGTGAGAATAATTACATAGATAAAAAAAAAAAATAGTGAGGGCTCTTTCAGAAAGACAAGAACCTAAGTAAAAGTGGGAAGAAAGCAAGTAGGAGCAGGCTGTGTGAAGAAAGGGAAATGTGCACAGACAGGCTGGATTTGAGGATCCTGGGAAACCTCTGGTTACTGGAACACATCAGCATCTGGAATGTTCACTTGAGCAGGAGAGAAAAGGGGGAAGTAAGTATTAGGCAGTTGGTGTGCTGGGGTGCAAACAAAGCTGGCCCCCTTCCCTCTGTGCCCAGCCCCAGCAGGCAGGCAGTAGTTATAGGTGGACATTAGCAGGAGTCCCAGTGTGAGCAGTTAATACGGTGCTTCGTTTCTCTGCAGTAAGTTTGTGGGCTTCTTCAAAGTCTGGGCCAACCACGGGAGAGTACAGGGCATGTAAATGCCACTCACCATGCATGTGTTGGTGGCAAGAATCTAATACAACCTTCCTCCCCAAACAGAAATTCCCTGTGTAGCAGTCCTGGTGGATGCATTACCTAGCCGTGGGAAACACAGTACCTTATGAGAGAACACATTAAACGGCTTATAGGGGATGTCCTCCCTCCCCCATGCCTGACATGTTTTGAGCTTTTTGGCGGCAGATTCAGTCCACTTGTCCTAATTCTATTTTTTGGGAGGGGGCCCAGGTCTTTAGACATTTTAATACAGTTATGCCTGCTATCTCTAGCTTACCTAGCCTAATCATTCTTTGTCTTCTCTCCTGGCCATGCTCTACTTCTCGTTGTCTCCTCTCTACCCTATCACACAAGGGGTCATTATAGTGTGCCAGGGCTCCTCTTAGAGAATAAGTCCCTGAACAGAGTCTGCATAATCCAAGTCTTCACATGTGTCCTTAACTTGCATTAAACACTATTTTTAAATTATTAATATACTCCCATGTTACACTGATCTCTTAACATCTGTTGTGCAATGATGACTCATACTCAAATTTGCAATTGATTAAACTTGTATCCTGGTGGCCAGTTTCCTTGCCATTTACACACACACACACACACACACACACACACACACACACACACACACACAACATGCGGCATGTGCATGCCAGAATTTTAATTCCAAGTATAAACTTCATTCTTTTCCTTACTGAATATTTGCTTTGACCTATCCTAACTAAATTTTCATCTATTGTTTCATCCTGCTGATTTCTCGATTCTAATTATGTCTCCCATTGTTTTAAGTAAACTTCCCTGCTTTGAGCCATCACATTTTCAAAAAGTATGTTTTCAAAGACCATATAATTACGTCTGTGTACATGCCAGAAGGACAGAGCCCAACACTTCTGGCAACCTCTCTGTAGAGGTGACAGGATTCCCGAACCAACCTGCCTAGGGTGGAGTTGTTCAAACAACTATAAATCCATCCAACTGGACCACCATTTAGTACTTGTTTCTCTGGTAAAAAAAAAAAAAAAAAAAAAGAATACAAACCGATACAAATGCCTACCTGAAATCCTGATGCCCTGTGTCTATGGCATTCCCTCAACCTGCCTTTATATCAAACTTATAAAAAAACACAATGAGTTTAGCATTACTTAATCTTAGTAAACAAATAAAGAATCTTAGTGATTGCTGATCTTATTCCAGTTTTCATAACCATCGACTGAATAACTTGTTCTGGAATCTGGGTGTGGATGGATATCAAAGTTACAGTACCTTATAAACACATTTGCCTTTTAGGCATTGAGAAGTAAAATTCTGGAGGAAGGTAAAATTCAGAAAATCCTAAGAAAAAGGGAAGTTAGTTTCCCTGTTCTCGAGATGCTTTTTATCCACTGCTGGCAAAACTGTAAATTAGAATAAGCTTTCTCAAGGGCATTTTGGTACTATGTATCAAAATTCAAAATATGCATGCCCTGGGGTAAAACAGTTTCCTCCTGGAAAAGAAAATTAGACAGGTACACATGGATGAAAGGATAAAAGGTTATTCACTGGGATGTTGATCACAGTAGCAATTAATGAGAAGTAAACAAAATGTTCATCTGTCAGGATTTTGTTAAACAAATGATTGAGTGTCCATTATCATATAATGGAATCCTCAGAAACCATTCAAGAGTTATATATATTTATATTCCTCAGAAGGAAAAAATACCACAACACAGAATTGAATGGAAGGAGAAGCAGATGATAAAAAAACAGGTTCATATAAAATAATATATAAATATCTAAACTTAAACATATTTGGAGGTTTACATGTGTATGTGTGTACAGCACATACACACATACATGCATCTGTGAGAAAGGCCCAGGAAGATGAGCACAAAATATTGATGGTTATTGACGAATGCTTGGATTTCAGGGAGTTTACTTGATCCTTTATTCCTTTCTAAATCATCTGAATATTCAGTAAATTATAGGACATAAGAAATGAAACAATAAAAAATATTTCTCTGCTCCATATATAAAAATGCTGAGATACAAATTATTCCTCAAATTAGAAGGAAATCGGGGCTGAAATCATTTTAGTTCAGGGGAAGAGACTCCTGAGCCCGGCACTGTGGCACTGGTCTCCCTCCGTCTTCTGTTTCTGTGAACTTCACAGTCCAGGGTTAAATGGAGCCCTGCCTGCCTTGTCGGCTATGGCTCTCCTTCTTTCAGCCTGATCCTTTCAGAGTCTAGACAAATAACATGGCAACTTCCTTCAGAAGAGGTATTTAACAAACCTGGCCCCTTTCAAACCCAGAAGAACGCATTTACTTCACAACTGCAATGTGAGGCATGGCTGTGGCTATGCAACACAGCTGGATGGAAGAGGAACGGTTCCCAAGTCCCCGTCAGGCTCTGAACCAGTGTACCACTGCCAAACTCAAGTCCTCCCCCAAGAGCCCCAGAGCCCTCAGCTGGATCAAGTCACTGTCCATCTGAGTTCGGCATCATGGGCCAAAGATTGGGTGTATCTCTTTGCTAGGTCCTTTCAAGTTGGGAGAGTTAATAGTACAGCTCCAAGTTCAGAAAATTTCTTGTAATAATACGGCATTGCAGTAATGTATAGGGTAAAGTCATGCAAAAATATTTGTCTCATTCCCACACTCTGAAACTTGGTAATTATATAGGAGTTTGGACATTAAGGACCCAGACATAAAGGAGTGGGTTAAAAAGCATAATTATGGCTCAGAAACAGCATGAGCCTGGGGACATTTCAGGCCAGGTCCTACTCAACAAAACAAAACAAAACAAAATAAAACAGCACCCCAAATCAAATAGTGGGCTCTCTCACTTTCCTATTTTGGGAAATAACCCATTAACAAAATAACGTACCTATAATGATTACTTAGAAACAGACATGAGATGGAAATTGGCAGCAAAATAAAGTCTTTAGTTCTGGGATTTTAAGGTTAATGGCCCAAGGATCTTTTAGGTCCTGAAGCTTTATAGGACATAATTTGAAATTTGTGCTACAGAGGAAAGACTTCAAATTTCCATGTTTCACAAACTGTGTAACTGAAAGAAGCTGTTATGTTATACTTTGTATGGTATTGGGGGGGGCATTAATGAAAGACCCAAGTCATTACTGTCCAACTATTCTTAAGTATGCAGAAAAAAGAATATGCCCATGGAGGTACCCAAGCTTCACCAAACCCAAGTTAAGAACTCAAAGGTAGAAATGACCCAGCAACATTATCTCAAAAGTCATTCTATCATTAATCAAAGATACTGGTTCCAATCTTATTTTATATGACAGTTCTCATATCTCATATCATATCCCTTAAGAACACACAATAGCTCCCTATTGTCTTACATATCAGATAGAAACAATTCATTTGCTGGGCAAGGCCAACCTTTCCCTTTCTTCCTGAATAATCCCCCTTCTCCCAGTTGTATCCACAGAAACTCTCCCCAAAGATGGTCTCCAATATAATGTACACACAGGTTCACCTCTACCCAGGTACTTCCCTTGCCAGGAATGACCCCTTCCCTCAAAACCAGGTCCTACAGCCTCCATCATAGCTGGGGTTCAAATGTACCCCATTATGACAATTTCCATTACTGAAAGTGTCCTAGAGAGTAAAGAAAACTAGAAGTGGGGTCAGAAGGCCTTAGTCAAATGGTCAAAGTTAAGTCACTTAACAGCTGTTGAGCTACCAGCAAGTTATTCAACCTCTCTTATTCTGTGCAAAAGGCATCAGGAGACTGCTCGATATCCCAAGGAGGTTCCCTGAACTCAGTCTGTGGCTTCTGATACCTTTTAATACTCTGCAGTATCTGAAACAAGGCTCTGATCCTCTTTGTGCTCCATAAACTCTGTCGAGCAACTCTCTTTTACCCATTACCATTGTGTGTCCTGTACTGACTGACTATCTCTAACTCTCATGCTCATTCCTGCTACCTGGTCCCCTCCCAGCCCCCAGGTACACTTCCTCTGGTCAAAATCACAGCTAAAAACCATCCTAAATCTTGTCATTTATTTTATATTTACAGTGCTTGAATTTGCAAGGCAATCTATATAAAAAGAGTAAGCATTTGGGGATCATAGGATTCCCACCTTGGGGGGTTGCTGATCTCCTTCATTAGATCAATACCTTCTAAATGCTGATCTGTCAATCAGATCCAACAGCTTTCAGTGATCCTTCCCTGAGATCCTGAAGGTTGGTTTGGAAGGCTGGCCCTAGAGTTGGTATTTGGTGAAGGTGGGCAAGAAGCCCACCTCATATCAAAACAGAGTCAGGTTTAGGAACTGCTATAACCATTTTTAACATTAACACACACATAAATTGTTTTTGAGAATTTTGCCATGCAATAGCCAGAAACATTATAGAGAATTGGAAGTTAAAATAATAATCTCTATCATCTTTATAATTTTTTCCTTTTATTTTCCACTCTAATTTGTGATCTTCCTTTATCTATGAGTCTAAGAGTCACAGCATTGAGCCTGTCAGGAGCTCCAAGCTGGGAATCTCTGTATACTTGGAAAAATCCAATATCTCTTACTATCTCTTCTCAATATGCCACTCATATTGAGAAAGGATTCCTTCTTCCTCCTTTTCAAGTTTTCTCATTTCCTAAGGGATGCTTCCCTGAGGTCATGGGAAGCCTATATGCCCATAAAGATCTGGGTTTTGTTGAGTATGAGAGCCTGCATAAGCATACATCAACTCTGTCCTTGAACAAGTGTGTGGTTTTTATTTGGTTTGTTCCAGAAACGTTTTTTTTGATTTGCATTTCAGCAGTGTACAAGATCTGAGAAACATCCTAACCTCCTGGCAAAAGTATTGGGAGAATATTGCTTTAACTAGAGAATGAGGCCTCTGCTTTTCCAGAACTTTTCTTTGCATTGTCTGAGTTTGAGAATAAAATATAATATTTGTAAAACAAACGAATAAAGGAATCAACAAATAAACAGTAGAGGTTACACCCAAGAGTTTATCCCAGATGGCTGAAGGTAAGTGGAATAATTGCCTACAAATCAATCAACAGATTGAGCGGGGGTGGGGGGGCATGGGGGGGGGAGATGCTGTGCTATTTCCTTGATCCCTATCTAGATTCCCAGAGTTCCACAGAACATTCCAAAAGTAATTTGGCTTTTATGCACAGTGCACAGGGACTAATGTTTTTCAACAGAATGTCATAAGGAGATGTGGGGATAATTTTGGGTCTTGCTCTCAGCAGAAGCTGAAAATTGGGTGTGGTTAAGAGGACAGAATCGGGCTTTTTTAATGGGACCACTCTTTTGAAAAATCACCCCAGAGATGAAAAATTGCTTGCCCTCACCCCACTGAGAATTCATGCTGGATTTGCCCAAGAGAACCCCCACTCATAAAAATCTGCAAAACAGATCTGTTAAAACAAACCTGTAATTATGAACAGAATGAGAATCTCACTTAAATAATTTTGCAGCTTTAATACCAACTGGTTCAATAACCCCCAAACCTGATTGGACTAGTCAGACTTGACAAGATTCAAGTCCCCTGAAGGTGATTACTGAGCATGGATGACTGACCATCAAACTATGTGACACGCTGAAAAAAGAATAAAGAACAAGACAATGACTTCCAACCTAAGCAATTTAAAATGCTCAACAATGGTTTTCAATATAAAACTGTTTGGCAGCAAACAGGGAGAGCTTATTGGCAAGTATATTTTTTGGACCAAACTCTAGAAATGGAAATTAAGTGACAGGATGTGCCCAAGGTCATGTATATGTGGGTGACCTGATAAAGGAATGTGGATGCTTGACTTCCAGCCAACACCTAGTTTCTTCCACTATGGAGGAAGGAAGACCGAGAATAAGAGGATGGTCTGTAAATTTTGTGGCTGTACCTGCAACCGCACAGACTCCTTCCATGCTCAGTGGAATTAGCACTAAACTAAAGCATCACACATCACTCTAAAATTTTCCTCAGAGAGAAATTGTAGCTTTCTACTTCCTCAGTTCTCTTGGTCTTGGTCAGAACATTAATATTTGTTGGACAGCATGTTTTTTAAGTGGGAAGATATTTCAAAAATCAAATATTCTGGTTTGTTTCAAAGAATATGTTCTCAGCTAAAGTCTGATGCTTTCTTCCTGTGGGGGTGAGCCACAGTTGGCCACGATTCACCAAAGTTTCCACCAGCTAACAATAAAAAATTATGTCCCATTCTAAAGAAACAAAAGAAAAATTATAGTAAAGTTGTGCATTTCCTTTCCGGTCCCCAAAGACAATCTGAAGAACTGGCTCAACATGCCAAATTAAGCCATGAGAATTTATCCATATCTAATAAGGATTAGCAAATGTTACAACACTGAAAACAGCCTTGACATAATTTATATTCCAACTTCTAAGGCACTGGGTTCAGCGGTGCTCTCATTCCAGCCCTGACATAGGAGGATATGTTGAGCAGTCCTATGGGGTCCTCTGAGAGTCCCAATCATGTGTATGACAAGCAGGAAGGCTTTTCGTGTGACAAAAGAAGGGTTTTTTTTATACAGAAACAGTACCTTCAGAACCAGAACATGGCAACTGAGCTTACAGAACTAACTACCTAGGGGAAATATAGGCATTTCTCCCCTTGAGCCCAAGATGATCATTCTGGAAACAGAAAACCTGGTGATGGAACCTGCTTTGCCTCTTTCCAAAGCTGGGTGTCCACCTGCAACTTGGAAAACTTTGGAAACAGTTCTAAGTCACATATTTGGAGTGAAAAAGATTAAGCCTCCTGAACTTTGAGCTAGCCAGCTCTGATTGGGTCTGCTCCATTCCATTTCTCATCCCTACTTGCCAAAAACACAAAGAGGCAACTGGGACATTTACTCATAGTATCTGCTGTTAAGATAAATCAGCAACACTTAAGTGTCTTTTGCTCAGAAAAAATAATCCCCTGGAGATGGTTGTTCCCCTCCAAAATATCAGCTTTTTGTTTCCCTGCCTCACCAAGGATTGCATCACTAGAAAGCTCAAGAACACAGAGGCTCTCTCTGGAAGCCCAATGTCATGTCAAGAAGCCTCAGAAGACCTTGGCTCCAGCAGAATCCCAGCAGCCTGGACAAGAAAGTCTAGGGCTGGGAGGTCTGGAAACACCTTTCCTTGGAAGGAAGATGTCTGAACCTGCACCAAACTGGGTTCTTTCAAGGCAGTGTTTGCACCTTCTGCACTACTTATGTTTTTTTCAAGGATGAATCAGGGTCTGCCTCCTAAAAATGTAGAGGGCAAGGGCTATTTATGAGCATTGCTACTCAAGTTCTTTTTTCTTCAGTCAGGGGTACCAGTCATGTGGAGTGAGTTTGTGTCAATGGATCGTCACCCACCAGAGACAATTTCAGACCATCCTTCCTCAGTGCTATGGGGAAGAATAAGATAGTCTTGTCTTTGCCCCTTAGAATTAAGGTCAGTATTCTGCACATTTGTGCAACCCTCAGGGTTTTTCAGGACCTTGCCCTAGAGAAGATCCTTCATGGTGATGCTTCTCTGGGAAGTAGGTAGGAAACAAAAAATACCCATTTTTTACAGGGGGGTAGGTTGACCTGCTCACCATTATCCATGTAATAAATGGAGATGAATTAGGATTACACCAGCCAAATGAGCAAACTTCAGAGTCTTCCTTCTTCCCTGTTGTTTTTGAAATCTAGAATCCTCAAATATTTCCTGGTGGGAAAGACAGCAAACACAATGCAATGGGAAAACACAGTGGCAGAGAGTGCTACCCCTACAGACAGATTCACTGAGGGCATCTTGGCTTGACAACCCACCAGCTCTGTGACTTGCTTTCTGTATCTGCAAAGTGGAGATAATGATGGTACCACCTCTTCAAGTTTTTGTGAGGATTTTAATGAAACTGTGCCTAGAATATCATTTGTTCAAGAAATGATAGCTGTGTTCATATCCTCCTGAACAATGCATCTTTCCTACTCAACCTTAGACTCCAAGAAAGCAAATAACTGCCATTTGCCTCAAAGTCCTTGGTGTAGATCAAATATTCAACATACTGTATGTGTGAATGTATTGTAATGATCTCTGATGACCAAAAATGCAAGGAGCCTAGAGGTCTGTTGGTTTATTCTCTTCATTTTACAGATGAGGAAACAGCCTGTGAGAGAGAAACAAAATAAGTTGTCCCAAGTTTCTCAGTGTGTTAGGGTCAGGGCTGGGTGAGAACTCTGATTCTTAGATCTTGCACCTTCTATTACTTGCTGTTTTCCTTGCTGAGGTGTCTTTGTGCCTTGATGTGTTGAAATAGTTAACATCATACCTTCTAGATGGCTGCTTGCTGTCAGGGATCTCAGTGAACACTGGGGCCCCAAACCCAGGAAGACTGACAACAGAATCTGCCTGGCCTTGTGACCCGCACACCTGTTTTCTACCCTAGCACCCAAAGGTGCTTTGGCACACCCAAGGTAGTAGTAGGGTTTCTGGCTGGCTTCTGAGCTATCTTTGTAAGTCTAGGTATGCTAGAGGAAATAAACCAGCCTTGAGAGGATCAGCTAATTGGAGATTTCTGGGGCATAAGAACCACCCTGGATTACAACTTTCTAAGTTTTCATTTTTATTCAGTCAATTTTCATTGTTCTCTGAAATGACAGCCTCTCAGTCCAATCTGAACTTATAACCTCTTTGCACAATTCCATTCCCAGACTGCATCAAAGATCATCTGAATAAAGATTTGCTGGCTGTGTCCAATGGGCCTTTCCCAATGGCCATATCAGGGCAGAGGTAAGAGAGTGGGGTTTTGGTTGTTGTGTGCATATTTTTAAAAAATAATCTCATCTAAACATTGGTGTTGTGAGGTTCTGGCTCCCCCACCTTGTCAACTCAGCAACTGCACTTCAGGCTGGGACCTGGGAAGAACAGATTCCTACTCTCCTGGCTGTAGTTTATTCCCTCTGAGGACTCCCTCCATGTACCATACTCCACATGGATCACCCCCCACCTCCCTGCAAGTCCTTGTTCACATGCCCCTTTCTCAAGGAGGCGTCCTGGGAATAATCCTATTCAAAGTCACCCCCAAACACCTCATGGAACACCACCTTTATTTTTCCCTATAGCATTTGTCATTTAAAATGGCATATATGCAATGTCTTTATTTTGTTTCTTGCTTGTCCCCTCTGCTAGAACACAAGCTCTCTTGGGGCAGGGAGTTTTGTGTTTTGTACACTGCGATGTCCCCAGTGTTCAGAACAGTGTCTAGCTTATAGTATGTGCTCAATAAGATTTGCTGAATGAACTGCCCACTTTTTCCCATGCCTGTTCCCCTAAGGAGTTTTAAAAATCTCCCTCTGCCTCTCCCTCTCTTTTACTGGTCACTTGCACTAGTTAGAGTAATATTCTGCTCCAAATCTGTGATTGGCATGTTATCAGAGTATAGACTTGACAAACTTAACACAAACAACTGACATTTTTGTAAAAACCTAGAAATGTCAAATATTTTGTAGGAGAGAGCCATTTCTTAATTCTCTAAAATCCTTAAAACAACTATAACTCCAATATTTCAACTTTTGGGCAACAAATCTTAAGGAAAATAACACAAAAAGAAAAGATTTATGTACTGAGATGTTCATCAAGTATGATTATAAAAGTGAAAAACTAGAAACAAATTGAAATTCCAGTAATAGGAGAATGACAAAATTAATTATGGCAATGATGGAAATCATGCAATCAAGATATATGTTTTTGAAGGCTTTTAAGGACATGGGAAAATGTACAATATTAAATGTTTATAAGGCTAAAAAAACTTTATTATGTAGTATGTCATGTCTTTGTTCAAATATGTATGTAGACAATGGAATGTAGGAAACTATAAATCTTAATGACAGTTATTTCTGAATGGCGGGATTATGGGTGATTTTAGATTCTTATTTACATTTTCTAAGTTTCTATAATGAGCATGTACTATTTTTATGATAAAACATTTATCTATATGCTTTCAACTATGGAAAAGTATCATTTACATAATAAGGATGGTTACAAAATTAAATCCTTATTACTTTTTAATATCATGCATTACTATGGGTAAAAAAAAAACAGCACACATGGAGGATTCTAGAAGTTTTAACTCTGCCTTTAGCAGTATGTTGCAGAGAATGAAAAAAAAAATGGCATCTTCCCAAAAAGAACATGCAGTTAAGTAAGAGTAAAGATAAACTATTAGAAATGTTAAATTCTGTGTGTGCAGTCATGAGAGGGGAGGGGGAATGTCCCCTTTCCTGCTACATTATTATTTGAAAAAGCTTAAGAAGAGGTAATTCTGAAGCTGGGGAAGGGCAAACCGTTTGCACACCACTGCTGATCAGTGACAAAACCAGTGTGATTTAGATGCAGTTATGCAAGGGGCAGTGTGAACAAAAAGAGAGGGGGAAAGGACTTTTCTTTCATTTTGAAATTCAGCATCAGGAAGACACAAGGGCAGGAAGTTGGATCTTTTTTCAATTCATTTGAAATGATAAGGTGAAGACAGCCTGGAAAGACTTTTAATTATACGAAGAGAGGAAGGAAAGGAGGGAGGGAAAGAAAAGAGACCAGGAGAAACCTGTTTTATATACGAGATGGTGAAGAAGAAAGTGGAAATTGGAGGGGGAGGGGAGGCTTCCAGGCAGCTGTCTGGGGAAAGAAACACAAGAGGCAAGTGCCAAGATTTCATATAGGGAAGCAGAAAACACAGCACACTTGATCAAGCCTGTGGCAACCCCTTCCCCATGGTATTGGGTAATGCCTGGTGATGCAGGAAAAGTCGCCCTTCCCAGCCAGCACATGTGGCCTCGGGTCATGGCAGGAGCCGGCGGGGGTCAGCAGGAGGGGCTGGGAGTGGTGCTCAGGGTCACAGGATAAAGCCTTCTTTTTATGCTACTTGTTAGCCCCTTCAGTTCAGGGCTATACCAAGGAGGTATTGCAGCCACCTGGGTACATGAGAAGAGTACGGAAGAGCTTTGGAGTGAGACTCCCTTTACCAGTTATGGTGTCTTTGTCCAGTTCCCAGACCTTAGTTTCCTTATCTCTGAAATGAAATTAATAACACCCGGTTTTCGGGGTTGTGAAGATTAAATGAGATAATGTATTTAAAATCCCCAGCCCAGTGCCAAGTATACAGCAAGAGTTCAAAAACTGTTAGTTTCTCCCACTCTAGAAGGTGAGTAGAAAAACTATCACGAAGAGCAAGAACGATGTACACATTACACCCACACTTAAGTCTTCCTGAAGCAATGTCAGTCTAAGATCCCCCCAAATCTACCCAGTTGAACAGCTGGATCCCTCCGTTTCCACAGTACGATGGCTTCTTGGTGGCTGACATCTTGGAAACTTGCCCTGTATATACTCTCTGCTCTGGTGGTAGATCTGAATGTTCTCGGAGGCAGTTATGAACAGGTTAAAATCGAGGGGATTTCAAACATGTCTAATCCAATAAGAGGCTTGGTAAAACATGCGTTATCACTTAAAGAATAAATGTTTAAAAATAGAGCACAGATGTGAAATTTGAATAAAAAAAGGGGGAGACAGCGCGTGAGAGATCTTCTTGGCATTTGTATGCTATTCTCTGTTTTGGTCACCTTCGGCTAAGCCTGTTATTCTAATGTGCTCTGCCAACTGCTGGATACTGTGGGGGGTGCTTCAGATTACTGAAACAAAGTTGGCAAATCACTCTGAAACTTAAAAGTCAGACCCATCTCCCCCTTTCTGTCTTTCTAAAAACGGGGCAACACACTGATGAAGTTGGTCTTCTCAAGTTTTTCTACTCAAAAAGGTATATTTAAGAAGTAAAGAGTAAGCTTTTCTAAAACTAGCAATTCTTACACTATAATCCTTAAGTACTTAAGAGAAAGTATTGTGGATAGGCATCTGTAGACTCTGGACTGCCAATCATAAAATTCATAGGAATTCCTACTTCCGTAGGAAGCATTCCCTGACCTCTCTAGCAAGCAAACATTTTTGAATGTTGATAGCACATCTGCACCAAAAAATAGCAATCTTCCCTGTTATCTGTTTCATGAATTAACACCTGCCATATTGGTGGAAGAGATGATAAAAACCTGAGGCTCAAGGGCAAACTCAGTTATGTCCTTCTGTAGCTCAAGAAGGCCGAACACAGTTTCACAAAGGTACTCCACGAATGTTCAGGATAGGGAACCAAAGTGGTTTTTAATATATTACTTTATTCGAATGAAAGACTCAGAAAGTGGACCATCAGAGTCGGTTTGAAGTTCTGGGAAAAGGCACCTCTAATAGAGATTTGGGAAACCAGTGGGATCGCTGAGAAAACCTTTGCCTCCACAATCTGAGTGCTATTTTGTATTGTAAGTGGCTGGCTGAATGGACACCCTGAGAGAACTGGGGCTGAAGCATCAGCTACTTAGAGTAGGGAATGTCTAGGTGAACAGAGCAGTCCAATGTCCTGACCAATTACTTGGACACAAAGAGGAAACTTTTCAGTCACACTAAGTACTTCAGGTTTTACATCCTTGAATGTGCTGCCTTTGGCCTGCCAAGGAGGGGTCTGGGTATTTCTTTTTTAAAAGGGGATTCTCTAGAACATACTGTACAGACACTTTGCACTGAAATCAGTGATAAATAGAGATGTGCCTAGACCCTACCAGTGGGACATGAACAGCTTAACCCAAAGTAAGTCTGCAGTGTAAACCAATGCATTTGCATTTCAGCAATTCGATCTGGGGCAAGTCTGTGATGCATTACAATGCTGGGATCAAATCAAGCTTTTCTGGAGCTCATCCAACCAAAACGCGAGGCTATGGGAACCCTACTGCCTAGAGTTCCTCCACTGCTGTTTAATTGTGCTCACCTCCTGAACCGTAAAGCGTAATTAAAAACCATCTGCATACAATGCAATGGAAGTGTAAATAGGAAGCACAGCCATGTGTGGCCTCAAGCCGGGGGGTTGGAATGCCTGACCAATCATCCCACTCAGGTGCTTCCCACTTTCCATGACAGGACGGTCTGTCTCTGCCGAGGTCAAGTTTGACGAGGATTCCGACTCTACAACAGGCTTCCCTGAACACTTTTCAGGGTGGCCTCTGCCATCTCCCATTCTTGGCCACACCTATTTGGCTGATTCTTAGATATGAGTCTGATGACCTGAACAACACAAGCTACCCAAACAGATACACAGTGCAGACCTAGCAGAGCCTCCAGAATGTTGACCCGGACTAGTCTCTCCTGCTCTTAATGCCTTCCCATTTCCAAATGCCCAGTATGTTTCCTGGTAGCCGGAAGCAATGCCCAGAACTGGTAGGAAAGGGAAAAGAAAACCAAGCACAATTTATCTCTGATCACAGAAGTGTTCTAACCAGTTCTGAGAAATAAGCTGGTTCTAATTTTAGCTAAACAATAGTGTCTGGCCTTCATTTTAAGAAGGCATTTTCGTCAAGGATGTGCATATCACTGCTTCAGCACACAGGGGAGGATATGGGAATAAGGCTTAGGGGTAAGATTTAGTTTTAAGCTTTCTTCAAAAACCCCTTAGCAGCAGAAAAAAAAAAAATCCAATGATTTCAGAATTAATTATTTTGATGTCAGTTCTTTCTTTAAGGGTAGAGAAAAAGAGTTGGGGGAGAGATTGGATCTAAAACACAGAAGAAGGAAAAATGGTTATTTTTAATAATATTTTTCAGAACTTGGCTCCACACAGAAAGACAAAAAAAAAAACAACAAAGAACAACAACAAAAAAACTTAACTCATTCCCATTTGAGATCTTCTCCCAAAATTGCAAAAATCTGGAAGCCAGATTTTTTTTTTTAAAAGCTAGAGTAAAAGTGTCAGAGGTGTGTGCTTATGAAGAAACGCAATTGGGAAGAATATATAAGTTGGACAGACTTGTATATCTACTACCAAGCTATGATTAATCCTTTATCTTTTTTACACAACAGAAATTTGTACTGCTCTCTCAGCTTTTACCTTGCTCAGCCTAGAATCAACCCAAATGTCAACACCTGAAGAGCGTCATAAAGATTCTTTTGTTGTTAAGCATAGTTGGAATTTCTGAACTCATTTCATATCACCTTCTCTAGCTCTCTTGACAGATGTTTAACAGGAGTTTAGGTATTTCTAGGCAAATTGATTTATGACACTCAGAAGTTTTCAAGGGATGAAGTAGGGGAAATTCCCTTCATAACAACTAACTTTTGCCACATCTGGAAACTCAGTGACATTTTATTCAAGAAGAATCCCCAAATTTGGAGGGAATCTGAACTAAAATACAGTGAACAGATTCAGACATTGCACATAATTCAAGTATGGGAAAAGGCATCTCTATTAAGTATCTTGCAATGTGGTAGGAAATGAGATGACACCATTTTGTGGTCATCATTTAGCAAACAAGTCTCCTATAGGTGGTGGCTCCTGGAATATTGGGGTGAGAAGAATCATAATGCTAAGTTTTGTCTAAAGTCATGATTGATCAATAATGACTTTTTTTTTTTTAAACAAGCTACCCTGGCAATTCAACCGCTCATTCATTTATACTTTCAACAAATATTTACTAAATGCCCACTATGTGCTAGCAATTATACGAGGCCTGGAGACAAATGGTCAACAAAAAAAAAGTCACAGGGTCACTTCTTAGTCCTCATGGAGCTCATAAACTAGCAGGGCAGATAGCTACTATTCAAATAATCACAAAAGCAAATGCAAAATTGCATCTGTTACAGTGTAATTAAATGATGTACATATTCTACAGGCATGCCAAACTGGAGATTTGACAAAACTGAGAAAGTTCCAGAAAGCTTCCCTGAAAAAAGTGATGTTGGATTGAGACTGAATGGGTGAATGGGTATTAACTAGGTGAGGAAAAGAGGGAAATGTATTCCAGGAAGAGGGTATTGCATTGCGTGAACAAAGCAGAGAGAGTATTGGTTTGAATTTGTGTTTACCACACCAGTAAAGGAAGCCAGGGAAGATTTTTCAGGGTTGGAGAGTGATAAGTGTATCATGAGATTTATCTTTAGAAAAGATCAAGCTCCTGCCCACTGAGGTTTGAGAATCTCTCCCTTGGCCTGAAGGCAGGCTGCACTTCCCCTAGGGACAGCCATCACCCTGAGTAGGCCAATGGCATGGTGGTGGCCATTAATGACCACCTGCCTGTCTCCTTACAGCAAGCAGAGTGAAGGATTTAGACTCCAGTGGTATGTTGTTGAGATTGTCAGAAAGTCAGGGAGGGCATTTTGTCAAAGGGCTCTGTTCTCACTCAAAAATCTCACTAGCTATGACAAGCAAATTCTGGTATTAGTTCTTCATGGGTCCAGTGGAAGTGGCAATGCTTATTACAAACACAAACTAAGCACTGGGACTCCTTAGAAGCTGAAGGCAGGGGATCTGGAGAGTGGGTTCAAGTAGGGCAGTCTTGGACAGGGCACTCTGAGTGGTACCTGAGAGTCCTCCCTGCTCTGAGTTTGCATGGCTAATGTATTTTGTTTTCTAACTGCAGAGAACTTCTGCTCTGGAATGTACCACTCTCAGCAGATCCTGCTCAAAAGTCCTATACACCCTATCCCCACCCCATTACTGCTCTGACAGCTCACTTCTTCACTTCCTTGCCTACTCTGCTCCAGCCACACTGGTTTCCCTGTTCTTCCCCCAAACACACCAGCATGTACCTGCCTTAGGGCTTTGCACTGGCAATTCCCTCTGCCTAAACACTCTTCCCCTAGATACTTAAAGGGATCTCCCTCCTTCACCTCCTTCAAGTCTTTGCTCAAGCGTCTCCTTCCCAATGAGTCCCAGTTGTCTACCCTATTTTACATTGTTACCACATCCTCAATCCTTCCCTGACACTTCTGTTCTCCCTTATACTGGCCTACATTGTTCTTTTTTTACCATGTGATTTTCTTATTTATTATGTTCAGGTTTATTGCCTTTCTCCCATTTCGCCTCCCCCAACCATTAAAACATAAGCTCCACTAGGAAGGGGTCTTTATCTATTTTGGTCACTGCTGTATTCCAAAAATGTGTTAGGAAGGGCACACAATGAATATTGTTGAGTTGAATTCCAACAAGCTACTTGGCCTCACTAAGTTACCCATACCTTCTCATCCTTGTGCCCCTAGGCAGCTTGGGAGCCACAGGTTGAGGCACTGGAACTTGATTCCTCTGACAGCATCTGTGAGGTGTGGGGGCTAATCCATGGCTCACACTGCTGCTTTAAGGACACAGTATTTAGCCTAGTTAA
This sequence comes from Ailurus styani, assembly GCA_002007465.1. Classification (NCBI taxonomy): domain Eukaryota; kingdom Metazoa; phylum Chordata; class Mammalia; order Carnivora; family Ailuridae; genus Ailurus; species Ailurus styani. The sequence continues at coordinate 425,931 of LNAC01000358.1, forward strand.
GAGCAAAGTGTCAGCACTCCTTCATCTCAGATGCCTAGCCCTGCACTTCCTAGGTGGTATGTTATAGGTACGGTAGCTGCATCATATGGTCTCTTGGAGTCTTGGTTTGATCAACTCAAAAATAAGAATGATGCTCTCCTCATTGCGCCAGATAAAATAACTGATATGGATGAATCCCCAGCACCTGGTAGAGAGACTGGCACATGGCAGGTATGCAATATGTTGGTTGGTTGATTATGAGGAAAAAGCAAGATAACGTTTGTAAACTTATGTATACATAATGCACTTGGCATAGAGCCTGGCATTGGGGAATCATGCATTCATTCACAAAATAAATATTTATGGAGTGCCTACTATGTTCTTGGCAAAGTGCAATAACTGTGGGGCTCGTTGAACGAGCTACTGATATTCACAGGGAATGTCATGCGCAGTAGAAAGACCTGCATGAGATGAGCTGAGCAGAAGGCAGCCTGAAGAGGATGGCATTTCTCATGAGCTGGTCTGCTTTAGTATCCTCACAGGATACCAGGCAGATGAACACCCAGACCCAAGCCTTCCCCTCCCATTGGCCTGGACACCTGAAATAGCTCTGCCCTCCCAAGTCACTCATACAGGTGATGACAGCTGAGGTTTGGAACTCACCCTCCAAGGGGTGCCCTCTCTGATTGACTCTGTGTGACTGCATACACAAACCAAGCAAATTTAATAAGAACTCTGAGCTCCTTCAGGGCACACTGGGTGCTGGGGTCTACAGTTCCTGACATGACTGCTCACTGCTCCCCAAGGGCTTGGGCTTTGAGGGAGGGAGGACCAGGAACACTTAGGTACTAACGTCTGTCTGGTCTTTCTCCCATAGTTCAAGAGTGTGTTCTCAAGAAGTTATGACTCCCAGCCTCGTGAAAAATATCAATAATGAAATCAAAATCAAACTACTTCTAAGGGTTGGTGGTGACAAATCAATTAGTAATAGTAGTAGTAGCAGCAGTAGTAGTCATCATACCAGCTCACAAATATACAGCACCTATTATGTGCCACACACGTGCAAAGCTCTTTATATACATTATACTTACAAAACTTTGAATTAGATTATTAGCCCAATTTATAGACAAGGAAACTGAGATTTATGGAGGTTTAGTATTTTGCCCATGATCACACAGCTAACAAGTGCTTAAACAAGAGTAACCCTACACAGTCCAACTCTAGACGGCATCTGCAAAATATGGTTATGGTTGTGTGGAAAAGGGTCTTTTCAAGCATCATGGAATGTCCAGTGGTGAAGCCTGAGTAAGGCACCTAACTTCTCTGGACCACTGCTTCCTTCTCCTATAAGAGCATCAGCGCTTCAGTTTCTTTGGGAGTTGATGAGTCAGTATATGTAAAATCTTTACACCCAACTCTGGCATGTGGTGAGAACTCAGAAATATTAGGAATTACTGACAGACCAAATAGCTTAAGCCTAACAGCTCTAGGCAGAACCCACCCCTTATGAATAGCCAGAGAACATTCTTAAATGGCATCTACTTCAAGCGTACAAAGATAAAGGGTCCTCACAGTTTCTGGAATATACTTCCGCTTGTCAGTCTGAATTTCTCTCTGAACCTAGCGGGGTATGTGTAGACTCAGGTGAACTGGCCAAAACCCAAGCTCTATTGCTTATAAGCTGTGTGTTTTAGGCTGGTCATTCCACACTCTGAGTCTCAGGTATGCCCCATGGAAAAGGGAGGTAATCCTGCCACCCACACCACAGGGCTGCTATGAGGACCAGGGGACAAAGTCCCCGAGGACGCTGGATACATACACATCCTGGCACAGAGCAAACGCTCAATAAAAAGGGAGTGCTTTTATAAGCCAATTAATCATTATCCTTAGAATGGTGCCATTTACAACAAGGGTACATCAATTCATGTGCTTTTTTTTTCCTCGGTTGCCTATAGGGTGTGGGGAAGGATTTCAAACCTAAATCATCAAGAAGCCCATCCTTCTCATTTGCTGCCTTTTTTTTTTTTTCCACAACAGCCCTTCAGACCCTGCCTTAGTTCAGGCGGAAGCCTAACTCTGCATGGCTGGGGTTTCCCAAATGTGCCCCATGATACCCAAAACCAAGCCTGTTGTGAATAATGAAGGCTTTGTGCAGTTTCCCAGGAGCAAATTGAAGGGCTACACTCAATCCTTCCTGGAATCCAGGAGTGCATTTTCATGATGCTGAGAAAGAAAAAAAAAACAGCCTTAAAAAAATTCCTTATTGGGAAAAGTAGAGGGAGATTTGGGGAGCAAGGTGTCTAAGAGACAGAAAGAAAAATATAATCCACTATGCCTGACCATAAGGCCTCTGGCAGTCTTGGCTTTTCAGCAACGCCAGGCCATTTCAGAAGAGCTGGCCCAGAGGGTAGCCACCAAGTCTGGAACCCTTGGTGAATACATAATAAATGAAATCACATTACAAATCAAGATATAATGCTATCATCTATGGTCTCAGGATATTTGGCCACCAAGTCCTGGAAATCATTAAGGAGGTAAAGAGCAAGGCAGGATGTAGCTGGGATGCACCCCCACCACCCCCCCCTGGTGGGGGCAAGTGTGTCCTTAGCTACTGACTGACCTGAGACCTTTGGATCATGTATGCATCGTAGCTGGACCCGTGGTACTTGGCCGTAATATCTGGGCTGTAGCCAGCATCACAAGTGCATGGTATATTCGAGCTCAGGGGCTGTTTCCTAGGTCTATACACCTGTGGGAGAAAGCTACAATGGTTAGGTGCAGGAGGGGAGGGTGCATGGCTCACAGGAAAGGAGTTAGGAGAAAGCCAAGAAGGGGGCTTATCTTGACTTTCTGTGGCTAAGTGGGTGGAAACCCAGTGCAGAGAAGCACAGACCCAAAGAGGTCAGGTGTAAGCGGTTCCCGACCCCCAGGGCCAGCGCTGGCGAGGCATGCTGCTCTGTGGAATGACCCCCATGTCTGGCAGTGCCTGGGGCCCTCCCTCTGCAGAAGAGGGCACCCAGGCGTGGCAGTGGTCTCTCTCCCTCAGCAAGGCAGCCCTATGAGAAATGGACTCTGGTTCAGGGCTGAAGGATGCCTTTTCGTTCCGGAGGAGGGAAAGAGTTGGCCTAATTGTGAAGGGAAGGGGCTTACTTCTTTGGACTTCCCTTCTACTCACCTTGCACTCTGTGCTCAGACACTCTAGCAGGCAGAGAACTAGTCCTGGGGGCTGAAATTGATGTGGACACACTCCATGTGGTACCGTGTGGCATTTAGAGAGCTTCAGAGCCACACGTGGCCCAAGCTAAGATGTGACAACCACCTTGTGAGACCACAGACCATTGAGCCATAATATATGCGGAGTTGGTTTCATAATGAAGCTGGAATCCAAGTGAATATCTTTAACCATTGCTTCCAAAAGCCCCCAAGTTATATATGGAGAAGAAATAAGGTCTTAAGATTTCAGGAATGACTTTGCAATTTGCCTCAGGTACAATTCCATTAAAGCCACTTCTAGAAAATCCTCCAAAAAGAAAAGAAATGCTTTCTGTACAAGTTAGGACTTTGCCCATCCTTCCTTTTTCCCTCCTTTCCTTTCCCTCAGAAGAAATACAGTGGCCTAGAGAGGAGGAAAAAGATAGATAATTGAGTAAATAGGTGACAAAAAGAATGTATAACTAAATAATGGCTGGGGAGGTCTCCAAGCATAGTCTGGCACTGCTGGGGGCTGGGAGATGTTCCTTAGTTGAAAGGTCCTAAAGGAACTAGTTGAAGAACCAAGGTTGGAAGTATGGAGATAAAGAAATCTAAAGAGCTGGATGAGGAGAGTTACCAATGAGGTCCAGAAAGTGAGCAAGACAGAAGGTAGAAGGTCCAACGGGAAAGAAGGTACCCAGAATTTAATTCGTAGTTTCTAAGATTTAGTCAGAAGTCATACAAAGTCCACTGGAAGGAAGAGACCTGAGAGTTATTTCTGGGGAGATGATGTGAATATAAAAGAAAGGGAAACAGCACGGGCTGCAAACCACACAAGCCCAGGCACATGCACATAAACAGAAAAGCAGTAAAATGATGTTCCAGCAAAAACTTGGGCAATTTCATTCCTACCTGGTTTTAACTGCATGAGCTGGCACGATGGACATGGGAGAATAAAGAGCAGCTAAACCCAGAGAAAGCACCCAAGGCCCCCTAACCAGCAAAACACACCTTTCGTGCAGGAGGCCCCACCTGCTGCTTTAACTGATGCACGAGTCGATCTTTTTCCCGCTTGAGGGCCATAACTTCTTCCTGAGTCTTTTTCTTTTTGGAAGCAGACAATTCCAGCAAGGCAATATTTGCATCTTTTTCACTGATTGCCGCAAGCAGCGCTTCCTGTCTGGTAAAATAAAGATTACTTATTATAAAGTGATCGTTTTTACAAAGTGTAAAAAAAATTGTCATTTATAGTTGAAATGAACCATAGAGCATTGTCTTAATGGGAGGGAATTATGGACAACGTTTAAGACAAACTAACTCTTTGATTCTCAGAATGGACAAAATAGTTTGGGTCAGAATCCCTGAGACCCATGCACTGCTTCCTGTGAAGGAGCCATCTTTCATTGGTTTCATAGACAAAGCTGCAAATTAGAAATGAAGGGAGTCAATCTGAGCATTCACTTCTAGGACACTTTAATCCATCCATCCATCTGTCCGACCATCCATCCATCCATCCATCCATCCATCCATCCATCCGCCAAGTAAAGTTCTAGGTACTCCAAGACAACCCAACAAAACTGGGCAACAATTTAAATATTTAAATATCATTTTTTTCATGCAAAATTTTCCTTTGAAGTCAGGCAGAGATATTTAGTAAAGGAATCTTTTACATTTTCAATATAATTAATGATGCTTTCCTGCTATTCCACCAAAAACCATTCCTTCCCCAGTCTTCCTTTTCTAGTAATTATACCACCAACCACTGAGTAGCCCAAGCCCCAAATCTAGAGGTCATCCTTGATTCCTTCCCTGTCTTCTCTTCCCAGAGACACCCCATCAACAACTTCAGTAGGCTTTATTCCAAAAGACATTCCTTATCTAAACATTTTTAAAAGACTTTTATTTATTTTTGAGAAAGAGAGAGAGCAAGCATGAGCAGGGGGAAAAGCAGAGGGAGAAGCAGACTTCCAGATGAGCAGGAGGCCCAATGCAGGACTCAATCCCAGGACCCTGGGATCATGACCTGAGCCAAAGGCAGGTGTTTAACTGAGTCATGCAGGCACCCGAAAATATATTCTTTATCTAAACTGATCTACTGCTATCAAACTTCTCCCAACTACCAGCATCTACTCCTGCAGCCCACTGGTCTCCCTAGAACAAAACCCAAAGTAACCTGTAAAAACATTATAAATTTTGGGGCACCTGGGTGGCTCAGTCAGTTGGGCAGCTAACTCTTAATTTTGGCTCAGGTCATGATCCCAGGGTTGTGAGACTGAGCCCCAGGTAGGGCTCCATGCTGCGTGTGGAACCTGCTTAAGATCCTTACCCTCTGCCTCTCTTCGCCCTCTAAAAAAAAATTACAATGCTTTGACCCCTTAATCTTTGATTATTGCTTACTCAAAATAGTATTAGAGTTGCCTCCTCCCATTTTACAGTTCAATTTTCTGGCAACATCTGTTGCACATTTCAATATGGAATTTTGGGGGACTATTTCTAACCAGAAAATGGTTTTCCTGGTGTCTTTCATTTAGTCCTTCTTTACACTGAGGAAGTCTTGTCCCAATCTGTGGCACTTCTGCCACGTTCTAGATACCTTATAAGACCTCACAGCCCTGGGAAAGCCTCTGTGCTGGGTATTTTCTTTGCATACAAGTCCCAGGACTAAAACCTGGTCATGATCCTGTTTTTGTCTTTCTTTAATTCCCAGACCAGGCCCGCTCCAGACTAGACCCCCTCCAGATGTCTGAACAAGATGGTCATTATTTGGATCTCAGATTTTCCCCTTTTTCACTACAGGGATTTGTATGCACTTTTCTGGGCCCTGCTAAAGGGAGGCAGTAGGAGCTTCTGTTGGAGGCTCAGTTAGACATATGAGCAGCAGAAATGTCAGGGAATATGTCCACTTTCCAGAAGAAAACCAGTGCAGGCTGGACTATCAACAGCGGCATTCAAATCCAGCTTCACACAGCCTGTCTCCTTCTGGATAACATCTTGAGACAATAGACATGCTTACCATTCACAGCTCATGCATATTTGTACATAAAGCCAGGCTGAAGAGGCTGCACAGTCTTCAAATCAGGGAGAGCCCATTCACTACCTACTCCAACTTAACTACCACACACCTAGGGTGACTGCAATATTTTACCCCACTCTGCCCCAAATTGAAATGTCCATGTGAAGCTTTTTTAATGAAAACAACCTAAGAAATCATTAGGAGGAAAATTGGGAATTGATCATAAATTATGCTGTATCTCCACATTTCATTCTTTCTTTTAAAAAGATTTTATTGATTTGAGAGCAAGTGTGCATGTGCCAGCAAGAGTTGGGGGGGGGGAAGAGAGAGAGAGAGGGAGAAGCAGAGTCCCCACTGCCTGTGGAGCTCAGTGTGAGGCATGAGGCTTGATCCCAATCCCAGGACTCTGAGATCATGACTTGAGCCAAAGTCAGACACTTAACCGACTGAGCAGCCCAGGTGCCCCTCCACATTTCACTCTTTATAGCAATATGCAGCATTTAAAATGTTGATGAAGGGGTGCCTGGGTGGCTCAGTGGGTTAAAGCCTCTGCCTTCGGCTCAGGTCATGATCTCAGGGTCCTGGGATCGAGCCCTGCATGGGGCTCTCTGCTTGGCAGGGAGCCTACTTCCTCCTCTCTCTCTGCCTGCCTCTCTGCCTACTTGTGATCTCTCTCTGTGAAATAAATAAATAAAATCTTTAAAAATAAATAAATAAAATGTTGATGAAAAAAGGGGCACCTGGGTGGCTCAGATGGTTAGGCATCTACCTTCAGCTCAGGTCATGATCCCAGGGTCCTGGAATTGAGCCCCACATCAGGCTCCCTGCTCAGTGGGGAGTCTGCTTCTCCCTCTCTCTCCCCACTATGCCCCCTGTTTGTGCTCTCTCATTCTCTCTGTCAAATAAGTAAATAAAATCTTAAAAAAAAAAAAAAGAAAAAGAAAAAAGATCTGTGAAAACATTTATTCATTGAGAGACAATTCTCCACGTGTCTCATATTTCTGCACATTTTACAAGCAAAGGCACTATCTTCTTTTCTCATAATCTTTCCAGAATGTTTGTATAGTGAATAGCTTTGGAAGACAGAAGTAGTTTCTCCCTTAGGATCAAAGGGTAGACATGCTTACTGCCCTCATATAATAGCATCTCCGTCCAGAGCAAAGGGCAGGCAAGTTACTGCCATTATAAAAGATGCAGGTTCTGTAAGCTCAAGGCTCTTCTCTTGTAATGCAACCCACTGTAAGTACAGCTATTCATTTGACCCACTGCCTTGCCTCCATGGGACTTGAGGAAAGGAGAATTGGCATAAATATGCTGACACCGCTCTCTGTACCTTGAGCAATGAAGTCCTTTGTTTCTGACCTCAAAGTCTCTAGTCATCTACCTGCATCCATGAAACTGAGGCAGGCTAATCCATTAGCATGCCACTAAGGAAAAATCTCAGAATCTTCACAGTTCTTGATGGGCATGTGTATGTACAATAAGATCCCCCAAACATAAAACTATATTCATAGAAAAAAATTGGAAGGATAGACACCGAAATACTAATAGTCATACTCTCACGGTGGTGAAATTGATTGGCTGGTTTTACTTTTATTCTGCCTATACCTTCTTGCATTCTTCTTTCTCACAAAATATCATGAGAGTAAACATTAACAAATTGTAAATGAAATTTTCCAGTCATCAAATACTTCAAATACTTGGCATATGTGAAAATTTGTTCATTTTCCCATCAAGGTATTTATTACGTTTTCTCTGTCCCTCTCACTCTTTTTTTTTTTTTAAGATTTTATTTATTTATTTGACAGAAAGAGACACAGCGAGAGAGAGAACACAAGCAGAGGGAGGGGAAGAGAGAAAAGCAGGCTTCCCACGGAGCAGAGAGCCCAATGTGGGGCTCGAACCCAGGACCCTGGGATCATGACCTGAGCCAAAGGCAGACGCTTAACGACTAAGCCACCCAGGTGCCCCCCTCTCACTCTTTATATGTTGGTAAGTGCACACACACATACTTTCACATACACGTGTCTGGTGCAACCTACATCATCTCCCATGTGGACAGTTGTAAACATTGCCTAAGTAGGTTCCCTGTGTCCACTTTTATGTTTCTATGTCTTATGGTCCTTTTCAACCCATTTTCCTCTTCCAAGTCAAAATTCAGAATCACACAGCTTTAATAACTGTTAAAAGTCATTATCAACCTAAAGAAGGACACTTCTAAACTCCTTTTGCCCTATAATTCTATAATTTAAGCTTTTCATGACTTAACAGTTATTTATCTTCTTGGAATATCATTAAAAGTCCCAAGAAGTTAATTTCTAATTCTGTTTTCTGTTGATTAGACAACTGCTATTCATAAAACACATATCAATTCCTAATTTCTACAGATGCTATTGCTATAGTCCCAAATCCTATTATTGTTATTACATCTCAGATACATTTAAAATCATTTTTTTAAAAGTACATTTAAAACCATTACTCACCAACATTAAACTGATGCAAAATAACCCATTTTGCTCCTTGTAACATTTTCCTTATTTTTATTTTGTTTTGTTTGCTTCTGGCTAACAAAATATGTTTTATAAATGCTGGTATTATACAATCATAGAACTCTAAAGAAAATTAGTGTAACAAAGATTTTATATATATATATATGTGTGTGTATATATTTATATACCCTCCTTTAAATATTGACCATAAATTAATGATAATTTCTCTTAAAATAACTTGACTGAAATCTACATTCAATAATTCTAGTCTACTTAAGACAAAGAGTAATTGGTAGAAAATAAAAGTATATAAAACTAGAAAAATATGAACATTTCACACTTTATGATATCTGGAAAGATGTTCTGAATATGTTAAGGCTGTATCTGGCCACTTCTTAAACAGAAATGCCAGGCAAAGAAAACTCTTACTTGTAGGCTGATAGAACCATTGCATTTGTGGTTTTTTTTAAGCAGTAAACTTTATAAAATGAGTTTTAAATAATTCTTTATCAAGCTGATACATTTCAACTAATAATTTAAATCACTATCAGCTAATTCTGCAAAGTTATGGGTTTTCATTATCCCTGCTTTAGAAGTCAGGGGCTTTTTGAGGGTGAGAGATATTGAACATACATTTTTTAAAGATTAATTTCATTTGCCAGCCCTGTATCAGATTCTACACTTTTTGCAATTCCCATAAGGCAATTTGCTAATACATCTACTTAAAGCACCGAAGGACAAATACTTTACTGAAAATACATAGAGGCCTGTTTTGAGAAAATGGCAAATATTATAATAAATTAGGAAGCTTAAATGTTATCACTTCTTTTTTTCCAATAGGGAATTTTGATTCAGTCTTTAAAAGTCTGGGAAAACTGAAATATTTGCATTTCTAATACCCTTTTACATCTACATGTTTTTTTTTTTTAAAAAAAAAGCTTAAGTATAAAGTGTATACCTGTGAAAAGACATTTGGATATAAACTGGAAACATGAAGAAAAATCCTCATTATTTTCCTCACCAAGTGAATCATCTAGATTCAAGGCCAGATTTACATTGCTTCAGAAATTGTTACGGACCCATCAACCTGAAGAAAGTTTCTATAAGTCTGAAATCACCTTCAGCAGTTAATCTGTCCTTTCTGTTCACAAACGACATGAAAAGAACATATTTCCCCATCTATAGATAGTTAGTGGGGTTAAGTATATGCCAAAGCCTTGCAAAATTATCTTTAGAACACTGTGATGCTTTAGTATACAATTACTAAGGTGATCTGTCTATGCCCCAAAATGTAGCTTAAAATATGAAAAGGAAGCCCAAATAAGCTAGAAAGGAAGATAAGATAATGCAAAGAGAAATAAATCTATAAGAGTCTGCTGAATGCCAAGCTAAGAAAGTGGACCATAGACAGCATTTTATCAAAGTGCAGCCTAAACAAACGTCAAGGGGAATAATTTCTTTAACAAATATGGGCAACAATGAAGTAAAAAGAGGGGGGACTTCTGTGCCCTCACACACATTTAGTCAGGGTTAACAATGGATAAAAATATGTGCAAGAACACATTTAATAACCCTATGCTGTCATTCAGTTTGTAGGAGGTAGTCAAGATACAGCTAATAAAACACCAAAAAAATGGTTTGAGCCACCCTGAAAAAAAAGAACCTCAATGGAATAAAACAAAAGAAGACTGAAGGGCGTCTCCCACCAAGATAAATGCCTTCTTTTGAGCGTTGCCTGTGGCTAACCTTCACAAAGAGAGCTCTAGAATCCTCTGATGGTAATACATCACTACATCACTTATCACAGTCAATTTAAAAGGGAGCTTTATAAACATTTCTATTTCACTCCCTGTTGCTGTCGCTCTATTAATGATGACTTGAGCTCCGAGAGGGGGTCCAAAATTAATTTTAGGAATTGTAAATGAGGCAGACCAATTAGGAACTATTATAAATTGGGTCGGGGGGGTG
>LNAC01000358.1:443989-543717 GCA_002007465.1 Ailurus styani
GCCTGCCTCTCTGCCTCTTTGTGATCTCTCTCCCTCTGTGAAATAAATAAATAAAATCTTTAAAAAATATATTTTTTTCACAGTATTGGTCCATGACATTCAAAATCTAGAAAGCATTCATTTGATTGCTGAATATTATTATAATTAGGGTATGTTTGAGGAACATCTGGCCATTCCCTTTTACTCTGCAGAGATGGGGGCTTGTCATTCCTTTTGAAAAGTGCTTGGCCTTTCGCTAAATATTGCTGAGATTTCTGAGCAGGTTGCCTTAGAAACGTCATGTTGAACCCCAATTGTTCTCACTAAGTGTCACTTACTAAGTGACCATTCCTTAGATATGTTTCAGATATAGTGTCCTTAGGATATAGGTGAGGAGGGATCTTTTATTTCAGAAATAGTCCCCACTACGCATGATGTCCAGGTCCCTCTCAGCACCCTCAGTTACCAGAGAAGGAAAGAAAAGCTGGGTTGGTCAATATTAACCCTTAGGAAAACCATATCTAAAGGTGGCCAGAGAATCCAATAGGAAATATGAAAATATGACATACTCTGCCTCTCCTTGCACTGAATTTTCTAATGTAATATGTATATGTATGGCAACGAATGTATGAATAATCAGTGTCTGGGAAGACTTAGCAACATGGTAGTTACTCCTCCAACTACTGGCTAAAGTGAATACAGATAAGGCTTGCCCCCAGGGACCCTAATATTTGAATTAGGACGTACAGACGGAAATCACAGGTGGATCAGGCTGATGCCAGTCCAGTAACAGAAAGAACTGGACTCCAGCTAACTTATCAAAGAGAGGGAATATTGGAGGCATACTTGGACAGGTCCAGGGAAAAAAAGAGCTAACATGTGAGTCTTAGGAAAGTCAGTGAGAAAGATGCTCCAGTACCCTGGTAGCAGGAAATTCCAAATCCGTCTTGGGAAGACATACCATTTATGTAAAAACTCTGCTAAAACCTTCAGACTTAATGGAAAAAGGGTATTTGACCTTCCTAGAAAGAAAATTAGCCCAATCCGAGTCAATCAGCCATTGCAGGGGGGGGGGGAGCCCTTGGTGAGGGGGAGGTCCCTATCACTGGGAACCCACTCTAAATAATGGTTTCACATCAAAAAAAGGGGAAGGCTAGGATTTAAGGGCCATTCTCATTGGCAATTACTCTAATAATCTCACAGCTTAAGGGGTCTATTTCAGTGGTGTGTTGGAACTAGCTGCTACTGGCTAATGAGAGTCAGTTACCTGCATCTCTTTCCAACTCTATGGTCAGTTGGTAAACTTGGCCATGATAGGAGTATTTATTTACATTATGGAAATTGGCAAATACTACCAATCAGGGCTCCCCCCCCCCAACCTTGCCCTGTTTTACCAGCACACCACGGGCCTATTTCAAGATTATTGAATACTCTTGCCAAGACTGTTATCCACCCCAGAGGACATGCCACAGACCCCACAATAGGGAATATTTAGCTAACACTCCCCAGCAGTTTTTCTGTGCCAAACATTATACTATCCTACAGCACGATAGCACTATAACACTATAACACTATATGACACCCTACACTCTTCTAACTCTTCTCTACGTATTAGATCATTCAATCTGCACAGCCATGTAATGAGGGAGGTGTTATTATTTCCCCATTTACAGATAAAGAAGTAGAGACAGAGGGGTGAATTAACTTGTTGGAGTTCACATGGCTAGTAAATGGCAAAGTCGAGATTTGAACCCACAAAGCCTATGATTTCATAAGTCGCAAAATAAACAACATGCAACTGTTGTTCTAAGTAATTATGCCACTGACACAGAAAAAACCGACAACCCAAACAATTTGAACCCAGTGAGGACTTATCTGAATTCCAATAAAAGGTTCTCCCTTTAGTCACAAAGCTGCTGTCAGCAAGAGCGACCCAGGACAGCTCACAACTAGTGCTTGGGTGTTCATTCCTTTCATTTTCAGGAATGCCTGGGGGCTGAAGCCAAATCTAAACCTGCTACAAATCCTCAGAGAAGAGAGAGATTCACAGTGTATAGTGCCAGAATTCCCCAAGTGAGTGGCAACAGGGTTTCAGGACTCAGTGGGCAGTGAATTGGCCACGATGCCACAAGCCCAGTGAGAAAGGGGAGATAAGTCTGAATCTTCAACCCACCTCCCCCACTGGTACTAACAGGAAAACAGAAAGGAGGAGATTCATAGAGAGACAGTCACCGGATTTTAGATGTGTGCCTTGGACAAGTCACTTGATACTATGCAACTTAAATGAAAATTCTGTTTCCTACTCCCAAGGTCACTGAGAAGTTCAAATGAGATGACCCACAGGAAAGCATCTTGTAAACTGCAAAATCTCATGAAATTGGCAAGCATTACTATGGGCAGTATCCCTATGCACACAGCTATGGTGCCTAAAGCCCAAACAGCGATGTGCAGCTTGATTCATCCCAAATAATGGGCACTGCTTCCATCTGTTGAGCTAAACTTGTTTAGTTCACATAAAATCATCAGTCCAAATGGCTGGTGGGAGTTTCACCTGGGACAAACAGTTTAAGTCCATGGAGGGAAAATTACTCTCTGGAGGAAATACAGCTTTCCTTTTCCAATGATTCCTTGAAAGACATGACCATAATCCATTGGCAGGAAAGACAATGGCTCTTTCTAAATAGAATTTAAAAATTATCAATTTTTTAAATCCACTGAACAGTCAATGAATATTTGTTGAATGAATGAATGGGATTCCATGGATCTGGATTCAAATCCTAGTTCAGCACCACTAGGATCTGTGTGATTTGGGGGAAAGGAATTCTGTAAATCTTGGTTTCTTTATCCGTAAGATGAGAATAATAATACACACTCTTGTAGGGTATTATATGAGATAAAATATGTAAACCATTTAGCACATTTAGTTAAGTATAAGCAGTTATTACTACTATTAATGCAAGCTGTAGTTATCACTAGTTTAATTTATTAATTCACTATTATCAGCTACAAGACAAATATGTTCAAATCTCTAATTGTCAAGGGAATAATATGAGTATTGCCATCTGCTAGAGACCAGAAGAGAAAACTATTTTTTAAAGGAATGTTGAGCAACAATATTCTCAGTTTCCTGTGTTTGTATCTAGAGATTTAGTACGTTCCTAATGTTTACCATGGTATCACAATTCTACTTGCACACACTTCAGCAAATGTAATTTGGAGAGTAGAAATGAATTTTTCTGGTAAGTGCAAAAAGAAAAACTGAATTCTAAAATTGACAGTGTATCCAAGACAACATTTCCACTCTGGATTCTGCCTTCCTTTTTTAAATCACTTAGAATTCTTGATTATCTAAACCCAGTATTTCAATGGATCTTCAGAGCCAAAAACCTTTCTGCAAAGGATTAAAGAAGTAGCAAAGTGTCATTAAGAATATAAATTTAATTTGCTCAAAGGGGGGGAAAAAGTGTGCCTGTGACAGTTGCTCATTCTTATACAGAGAATTTTAAAACCCCACAAAATTATAAGGGGAAAAATATCAACGAACTGCTATAGTCAAATAAACGAAAGTCCCATCAATTTATTTGTAGTTTCTCTTTGAACTGCAAATAGACACAGGTGCTAAATGTCTTTCTTTGTTCTGTTAAAGAAGTCTGAAATTCTTAGGCTTTTCTATCCCAAACAACTCAACATGAGCTGTGACAATTCTTTGCTCAAATCGAATTAATTTAGCTTCTAGCTTAAAAAAAAAATAAGGTATCTTATACAAGTTGTATAATAAAGCAGATTAACTGCATTGTATTCCTAACTGGTAAGTGCCTTCTTTAAGTCTTTTCTTGGTTTAGAAGGGGGAGGGTAGAGGAGACACAGCAATTGGCCTGTTTTGAAGACAAAAATAAAAACAAAAAAATCTATCTCCATTTTAAGACTTTTAAAAACTAATTACAAACAAAATGCTTGCAGTTCTAATGACTGGCTATTAATCTTTTTCTTTTTTTTTTTTCAACCATTTCCTCAAAGATCCATCTGTACTTCATTTATTTATTTCCACATAAAGACAGTTTATAATTCGCTTATCCCAAATTTGAAATACTGGTTTGTCTGTAAATATGGAAGCCTAGAAGAAGCCCCCAGTAATTGGTGCTTTTAGCTGCCCACTTAATCTTGCTTAAATTACCAGCGTTCACAATGAGGAATGACCGAGAGCACAGGTTGAGTAACCATCAGGATGGCAAATGTAGGGTATGAGGTTAATAAAGATTATTGTCAAGAATCTGAACATTATTCCAAATCACGGTAACCAATGACTCACAAATTAAGAGCACTTGCTAACTAGAAGCAAGGTGACGGCCAAGTGGGGTAGTTAAGGCATTATTGCTTCTGTAAACGCTAAACTCAAGTATAAAGTAGATGTGTAATCTTCAACTCCCCGAACACCCCAATTTGACCACTAAAGATGCTGTTTTACATTTCCAAACATTTTCCCCTGTCACTACTTTTTATACTTCAGTTCTCAGGTTGTAAGTATTTGTTACTTGCAAAGCAGCCCCCTTTGAACACTGAATCATGGGAGGCATTTGTAACTAACTGCCAATGCCGCCTGCCAAACAAAAACTCCCTGCTGGTGACATGACCACCTAGTGACCTCTAAAAATGTTGTAACAATGTGAAAAATAGCTCCCTCTTGTAGGAAACAGCAATTTTTTAAATTAAACGTACATTGAACGTTCGCTTATATACAGATAAATGGTGTTCAGAGTCACCTTCTCTGTTTCCAATTTCAATCTTTTGAAACCCAGCCCAAACCTAAATAAATAAACGTTGATACTAAGAAGAAACTAAGAGCTCAAGAGCCTTGTGATTTTGCAAACAGCTTTTTTCCATTTTCGAAAATCTAAACTCTGGGCCAGACACAGAACAGGTAATGAAAAGGAACAGGCTTGGCAGTCCCTCTGTGGTTCTAAGCTGAAAAATACGTCAGGCAGAAATAAGTGGCTATAATTTGGCAGGCTTAATGTCTTTAAAAGTTTGCAGCTTGCTAGAGAAAAAAAAATTTTTTAAACAGTTATAACATTTACAAATTGAAACACAATCACTAAGCTAAAAAGCCACCTTGACATAATTTCATTATCCTCAGACTTTTAAGCGTACTTTTATCATCTTCGGATATTTTTGCACCTACATAATAGGAGGTGCGTACATAATAGCAGACATACGTAATATTAGGTTACATCATAGTAGGCACTGATAATTATTAAAACTGGGGGCACCCAGAGGCTTTTTGATGCTAACATGATCTTAGATGACTGTAATATTAGTGAACCTGGTTTATGCCATTTGACATCAAAATATTCAAGCCTAGTCTCGCTTTAAAAGGTGCAATGAAGCTTCCCCTACATGCCCAATGGGACACAAGAAATGGGAAATTGGACTTGACAGTAAGTATTTTTGATGCCGTGGATCACTGTTTTTCCGGTTAGCTTATCTTTCTAAAAGTTCAAAATTAAAAGTCTCAGAGCACCATAGGTATGACATGTCAAAGGCTGTTTCACTTTAATGTGTCTGTTGTTCATCCTGACATCTCCTTCTGATGAATTATTTCCAAACACTGGCCCGAGCCACGAAAAATCAAATCACTTGAAAACAGAGTGGCACTAGCAACTGTTTGTTTCCAAGCCATTAAAATGCCTGGAAGATCACTTGTTTTAGAAAGGGTAGTCAGTCCTTCTTGCCTCTTTGAATCTCTCACCTAATCACCCCACTTCCCCCTATCAAGGCAAAGAAAACCACTTCAGGATCCCTCCCTAAAACAGGGAGAGAGCCAAAGGACCTACTTTTACCTCTGATTTAAAAATAATAAGATACAAAGAAGAAAGTAAAAAAAATGCATACCCAAATCCGTGTTAAAATGTGCTTCTACCTTTTCAACTTTTTTTTTTTTAAAGATTTTATTTATTTATTTTACAGAGGGAGAGAGATCACAAGGAGGCAGAGAGGCAGGCAGAGAGAGAGGGGGAAGCAGGCTCCCCGCTGAGCAGGGAGCCCGATGCAGGCCTCGATCCCAGGACCCTGAGATCATGACCTGAGCCGAAAGCAGAGGCTTTAACCCACTGAGCCACCCAGGCGCCCACTACCTTTTCAACTTTTAACTTAAAACCCACTTTGTTAATACACAAACACACCAAATTCAATATGCTTTTGGTAAAAGTGCTCCACGTTGAACTAAAAAACTACTCTGCTTGAAGCTAAAGTGAGTCCTGGCTATCATTTCCAGACAAGGAGGGCTTCCCTTTATTTTGTGACATCTTCCCCAGCTTTAATTAGCAATTCTGTAATATGTAAGTTGTTCCCGGGGATTTACCACCAACCAAAGAGCACTACAATGTAACTGAGCATAAAGCAAATTTGGATTTTTAAAGATATTCAAGAGGTAGCAGAGGACCTGCATTCCAGACTGACTTCTATCTCAGGCTTTGTGGTGAGGCAGTTCACAGTGGCAATATGATTTGACTAAGGTCATATCCAAACTCACGTGATAATTATAACTATACATGTAAAATCATTATAATACAGTTATATTTGGTGGATCTATATGAAATTTCTAGTATGCAGGTAGGTTCAACCCACAAAAATGACAATATAGGATTTAATCCAATAATAAGGCATCTTACTTTCTGCATATATGAAGTTAGTCTAAGGATAATATTCTCATAGGATTGATATGGAAGTCAATGAATGCCATCTATAAAGAACTTAACAGAATGCCTGAAATATGGTAAGCATTCAATAAATGCGTGTGGTAGGAGGAGAAGGAATTATAAACCTGTAAATATTGTTCATTTTGAATATTCTAATTGTTTAGGCTATTGATGCTTACTTACATAAACATTGGCTGTTTGTCAAATAGCTTACAATTTAAGAAATGTAATCACAATTCTTAGTTAATACTAATTGTTTTCCGTCAAATATTTTTTAAAAAGTCAATTTTATTTTAGGCTCAGGTTACATATCTCTTTTGTAAAAGACCATTCTACCAAATTAAGGTAAATATTAGATCAACATACACACACTTTACGTTCTTACATTTTGTATTCAAATAACAATATGGATGATTTTATCACATGGAGAGAATTACATTTGATCACTAGTGGAGTGGCTAAAATATTAACTCTTTTCCAATACTTTGGCTATCCAATTTCCCAGCAATTACCTGAGCTGTATCAGGTAATTCTAGTAATCCACCATTTTCCCCAAAATATGTGGTGTTCTAAGTTCATGAAGAAGAGACAGCTCCATATATTAAGTTTGATCTAAAAATCTTCCCAGGTAAAAAATATCATACTAAATTATCCATTTCTGAAAGATTAAAGAACTGGAATCTATGGCCAAGATAGTCTAGGATTTCTGAAATGTGTTAAACCACATCAGGTGAATTGGGTTTCCCAACTCCAAACTATCCACACCACAGCCACTCCACTCACACCCAGGAAGGTCATAGAAACCTCTGCCTCTTCTCACTGTGTGTTTTTCCTAGAATTCCATCATCCTTGGACACACTTCTTTGATTGGTATTGTGAAAGGTGAGGGGTGGACTAACGGGTGGACTCCTGCCATCCTTCAAAGCCCCCACACACACACCAGTGGCCCTATATGCCCTTCAGGAATCTTTGGACTTTTAAGATCTCTGCCCCCATTTTATGACTTTCTGAGTTAGGTTTCCTTGTCTCCTAGGACATTCCTAGTCTGCACACTGAGAGCTGGCATTCAGACAAGGTGGGTCATGTCTGTAGCCAAAAGAAATCCAGCCATTTAATCTAAGAAATTGTGGATGTTGGATCTTTCCACTCTTCTTATTATGCATTAAAAGCCAAACCAACTCAAACTATATAACATTTTCCAAGAACGTTACAGTGGGTTTATGTCAATGAAGGTGAATGGATCAAATATATTCTTCAGTGAGGTCTCCACCAACAAATAAGGCTTAAGCATATTAAAAGAGAGTCCATTTTGGAAATTCAAAACACTTGGCTTGCCAAGGTGAGGGCTAACCACCAAATTCCACCAGATAAGGTGGTTTTTCCTTTTTCTTTTTAGATTATAGACTCAGACTAATTCTTAATATTTTTAGTTCTTTGCAGTGGAATTTCAATTTGGAATAAAATTTTACTCCCTAACAATTAGGCCAAACCTCAAAAGCAACTCTATTTTACAACATTTCAGGCTCCCCCAGTTTACCTATCTATGGAATTCCTCCTTTTGTACCAATCCAACAGAGCATAAATTTAAAAAAATTGGGAGCAGTATTCTAAAGGAAACAGTCCTGAGTAGGTGCATCGTTGTGCCACTTCTTCTTGAAATTTTGAAAATTACAATTGTATTACAACTTTAAGAAACAGCTTCTTAAATTTTTCATGAGTAAAGATGATGATTACTTCACAGTTCACTTAAATCACTCAGGTCTTACTCCATCTTCTCAACATTTGCACAGGAAGAAGGGTTCCCCACTGTCTCCTCCCCCTCTCTGGGAGTAGGACCAGCTGGGACATTTTAAGTCTCTTTCATTAAAAAAAGAAGGTTAAGGTCAAAATAAGTATGATAAACATGGTAGTTTCTATTCTCAATACTCAAGGACGAAAGACTAAACAACAAAAAAATGTAACATTAAAATTCACTACATGTATGATGAAGCTTGTTTTTTCTTTCCGTGCAACATAATCATGGAGGAGAAAAAGGGTTTTGGAAAACCGTAGATTTCACCTTTAGCAAATCTAGTCTTTTAAATGGTACTAGTAGTTAGTTTTACAGCTGCACATTCTTTTAATTTATATGTTTCCAATTATCTGCATGACTGACACTTTCAAGTTTTACAGTTCATCTTGAAGAGCAGCGCACTTAATCTTACATAAAGAATATTTTTACACAAAAGAAAAAATAAGGAAACTGTGCTTTACTTAAAAAGGGTTCATTTTTGTGCATTAAAAGTTCGAGAATTTTGGTTTGATGTTCTTTAAAAGTTAGTCAATTCCAATGTCATGACTTTTCATAATATATACTTTGTTATTGGGTTTAACCTTTTTACCTACAGAGTGTCAGCCCCCCCTCCCTGACATAAGCCCCCTACCAAACAGTAGTCCAGTGTCAAGGTTATCACATGAAAACAGACTGCAGGTTTCAGTGTCATTCTTCTCCAATGGCTGAAAAAAGCAAATTCACAGCCCCGATGGAATAGCATGTTGACATCTGAGAGCCTGCAGTATCATAGGTAAATTATGTGCCTCCCACTGTCCGAAGTGAAGGAGCAGACTGGATTCTTCAGAAACACATTCTGAAGCTGTTTTATCTTCCAATCACCTTCTTCCTTAAAGGTAATAGTCTACTGTCTGTAACATAAGCAATTATCTCAGTGTGGTTGTAAAAAATTGATTAGGGGCACTTTGGAGACCCCAACCCAGTGTTTTTAATGATTGTTACATGGACCAGCTCTTTGCTATTTGCTGCATAAAGGGCAGAAATATTCTTTTACTGTGGCTCAGAAACACTTGAAATAGACTGAATATAAAAACTTAGTTATCAAATCTAGTTGCAATTCAATACATTGTTAAAGTATTTTCACATATACGGTGAGGAGAAAAATCAATGAACTATGATGTACAATGAAGACATCCCTATTAAATGCTCATTCATATAGAACCCGCCTTCCCACAGGGTGTCTCCGCTAGTCTGCCTGGAGGTGGTTCAGTGCATGAGAATGTGCTGTATAAAAACAACCCTCAGATAAAATAATCCTGAAATAACGCTACAATTATTCGACATGTACAATAAGCATATGGAGTCAGTTAACTGAGGATTGAAATACAGAGAACAGTAGTGGTTCAGGGGTGTCTTGACTTGTTTCTGGAATGGGAGAGCCTAAAACGTGTGATATAAACCTAGGGGAAAAAAACAATGATGAGATGCAGACCTTCTCCCAAAAGGAGTAGATAGGCCCAGGGTGGAGGGGGACATGGGAAGACAGGAGGTGTATCTTTAGCATCACCATGTGCTCATTCTGTGATCCAGAACCTCTGCCAACATAAACGTAGATGCTTTGAGGATTAGACGAGATAGCACCCTGAAACTGACCATGCAAATCATAGAGGTTGTCGTGCTTTGATGACTGTTGTTGTTCTCACTCTAGCTATTCCTATCATCTTCATTATTACTGCTACAGCTCAGGTGCCAGCAAACTTCTTCTATAAGGCCCAGATAATAAAGCTTTTAGGCTTTATAGGTAGGCTTATCCGATTTAGCAAATAAAAACACAAGAATTTGAATTGGAGATAAATAGTGAATACTCTTTTTTTAACTATTTAAGTATGTCACATGAGATATTTGGGACATGCATGGAAGTGAAGGGGGTCAGTGGAAGAATTAACCATCTCCTAGGGATGCTGAGGAGACATTAAAAAGTTTGAACTAATTAGTGGCAGGTATTCATTTTACTTATGTGGCTTAACTTAAGGAAGAGATGTCTTCTTCCTTCTTTACAATGTGGCTCAACTTAAGGAAGAGGTGTCTAGAATTGACAGAATGCTACCCATCCACCAAAGTCTCCAAGAAGGGGGAGAATGGCCATCTTGACAGAGACTGTCAAGAGGATTCCTGCTCTAGACAGGAGTTTGCACATGTGATGAAGATACATGGGGTGTATCTGGCATTAAACACACCCAGATTCAGATAGACTCTGCCTCCTACTCTTGGGGTGACCCTGGGCTCCAGATCTGCCATCTCGAAAGGCAGATTATTTTATTTTTATTTTTTTAAATTTTTTTTGTATTATTTGCCCCAGGGGTACAGGTCTGTGAATCATCAGGCTTACACCTTTCACAGCACTCACCATAGCACAAACCCTCCCCAATGTCCATAATCCAGCCACCCTATCTCTACCCTCCCACCCCCCAGTAACCCTCAGTTTGTTTTGTGAGATTAAGAGTCTCTTATGGTTTGTCTCCTTCCTGATCCCATCTTGTTTCATTATTTTTCCCTCCCTACACCCCGCCCTGCCCCTCAAGTTCCTCATATCAGAGAGATCATATAATTGTCTTTCTCTGATTGACTTATTTCACTCAGCATAATACCCTCTAGTTCCATCCATGTTGTTGCAAACGGCAAGATTTTGTTTCTTTTGATAGCTGCATAGTATTCCATTGTATATATAGACCACATCTTCTTTATCCATTCATCTGTTGATGGACAACTAGGTTCTTTCCATACTTTGGCTATTGTGGACATTGCTGCTATAAACATTCGGGTGCATGTGCCCCTGAGGAACACTACCTTTGTATCTTTAGGGGAAATACCCAGTAGTGCGATTGCTGGGTCATAGGGCAGCTCTATTTTCAACTTTTTGAGGCACCTCCATACTGTTTTACAGAGTGGCTGCACCAGCTTGCATTCCCACCAACAGTGTAGGAGGGTTCCCCTTTCTCCACATCCTTGCCAACATCTGTCTTTCCTGACTCGTTGATTTTAGCCATTCTGACTGGTGTGAGGTGGCATCTCACTGTGGTTTTGATTTGTATTTCCCTAATGCCGAGTGACGTTGAGCACTCTCTCATGTGTCTGTTGGCCATTTGGATGTCTTCTTTGGAGAAATGTCTGTTCATGTCTTCTACCCATTTCTTGACTGGGTTATTTGTTTTATGGGTGTTGAGTTTGAGAAGCTCTTTATAGATTTTGGATACAAGCCCTTTATCTGATATGCCATTTGCAAATATCTTCTCCCATTCTGTCAGTTGTCTTTTGGTTTTGTTGACTGTTTCCTTTGCTGTGCAAAAGCTTTGAATCTTGATCAAGTCCCAGTAGTTCATTTTTGCCCTTGCTTCTTTTGCCTTTGGTGATGTTCCTAGGAAGAAGTTGCTGCAGTTGAGGTCAAAGAGGTTGCTGCCTGTGTTCTCCTCAAGGATTTTGATGGATTCCTTTCTCACATTGAGGTCTTTGATCCATTTTGAGTCTATTTTTGTGTGTGGTGTAAGGAAATGATCCAGTTTCATTGTTCTGCATGTGGCTGTCCAGTTTTCCCAACACCATTTGTTGAAGAGACTCTCTTTTTCCCACTGGACATTCTTTACTGCTTTGTCAAAGATTAGTTGACCATAGAGTTGAGGGTCCATTTCTGGGCTCTCTATTCTGTTCCACTGATCTATGTGTCTGTTTTTGTGCCAGTACAATACTGTCTTGATGATGACAGTAAAGGCAGATGATTTTATTGCCCTTGCAGGTTTGTTGTGAAATTTAGAAAGAACAAATATCTAATAGCAAGCACAACTGTCCTGCACATAGAAGGTATTCAGCAAATAGTAGAGATAAAGATTTTCTGACTACAAATTATAGACATTTTCAAACATATAGAAAAGGAGAGAGAAGAAACACCCACAAGCCCAACTGCCAAGACTTAACAGATATGCTATATTTTTTCATTTTTTATTTCTGAAATATTTTAACTAAGTTGGACAACAAGACACTTCATTCCTAAATATGTCAGTATGTGTTTCTAAAAAATAAGAAATTTCCCCCATATTCCTAATAAAGAATAAATATTATTGATACTTAAAGCCTCCCTTTTTAAAAAAAAAATATTGGATTCTTGGGGTACCTCGCTGGTTCAGTTGGTAGAGCATGTGACTCTGGATCTCGGGGTTGTGAGTTCGAGCCCTACGTTGGGTATAGAGATTACTTAAAAAATAGAATATTAAAAAAAAAGTTGGATTCTCATGCTACAGCTTTATGAACATTATTTTACTATATTCACTAACTCACACAGGCAGACCTATCTCTTTCAATCTTATAGAGTTCCCAAACGGATTTCTTAGACATTAACATTCACAGAAATACTTTCACCATTTCCCTTATCCTATTTAGTTTAGAATAAAGTTTTATAATTCTTACTTTGGAGCCCTGTAGTGTTCTCCAAATTTAGAAAACGTGTTTACCTTTGTGACACAGATAGTTCTAACTGAAATTAAGTCTCTGTAAGAGCCATACGGATTATGAAACAACATTTGTAATTACTAGCCCCATTTACAAGTAATTTTTTTTTCTTTTCAGGCAATTTTCACTTCCCGGTAAGCACAGACTGTTCCCTCCTCCTTAGCTCTGCTACCCCTTGGAAGAGAACTAAATTTTGCCATATGTGCTGTGGCACTAGTACCACATTTACTTGTTAATGGATTTTCATCTGCTGAACTATTTACACCAGGCCTATGCCCATTACAGTGTCCGATACCTGGCCCAGAGCCTGGCAGATGCTAAACCCACAAGAAGTGATGGCTGAATCTTTATATGAGTGAATGAGATACCTTAGGGCTCTGGTCATGCTGTTATTTCACTCATCAAACTTTGCTTTTCTAGACAGAGCAAAAGCAAAGCTCGGCTTAAGTCATATGATCTTAAAGTTTGAATTAATGGATTCTTTTTTTTTTTTTTTAAAGATTTTATTTATTCATTTGACACAGAGAGAGAGATTACAAGTAAGCANAGAGAGGCAGGCAGAGAGAGAGGAGAGAGGAGGAAGCAGGCTCCCTGCTGAGCAGAGAGCCCGATGTGGGCCTCGATCCCAGGACCCTGGGATCATGACCTGAGCCGAAGGCAGCGGCTTTAACCCACTGAGCCACCCAGGCGCCCGAATTAATGGATTCTAAACTAATAAGGTTTTTTGATAGTTTCTTAGGCATCCCCAAGATATTGCGGCAATCACTGAATGAATCACTACTATTATCTACCCACATATCTCCCCAGAATTCAACTGCAGACTAACTAACACCCAGTAAAATCTAGAAATCTAAGAATAGAGGCATGGGGCCTCCTTTTCCCTGTCTCGTAAATGAGGGGAGTACTTCTCCACTGTACGTGGCTGAATGTGACTATGAACAACGGAACACAAGCCAGCCAGGCCCATTTTTGGTGGGGCTTTTCTTCTTTTTGGCAACACATTGGGTTAGAATTGGCTGCCAGAGTCTAGAGCCCTTCAACTCTGTGCCAAAGTGTCAATTTCAAGAATTACCTATTAGAACAATTGCTAGGAGACGGGTTTTAATCCAACTCAAGATAGCTTCTTAGAAGTTGTCAACGTACTACTGGTTCTTCCAATGGTCATAAAAGTAAGTCATAATCAAGTCTCCCTAAAAGTCCACATGATCTATTTCTTTACCCACCCACCCCCCTTTTTTTTTTTTGACTGAATGAAGCTGAAATTCCTAAAATGGAGAATTCAAACCAGAGTACATATGTGACCATACTATCCTCATAAATCAAATTATGTAAAATACATGCAATTACCCACATTACCTGCTTAAATAAAAGACTTTTTTTTTCCCTCTCAAGACACAAGAACAATCTAAAATCTAGTTTTCTTGGCAGATTAAGTTGCCCATCCATCTCCAGCCATTGGTACTTGTTCAAACTAGTGTAATGGCTCTGCACAGGCTGAGCCCCAAGGTCCCCACATTCATATTTAATCTACAGATAAATGCAGCAATCAATCTTTTCCAGGGTCTAAGAGAGCTATTGTATTCCATTCAATGACGTAGCACGTGCAACTATTGTTATGGCTTTCTGCCCTAATGACTCAAAATGAACATTTTTAGACAATCTAAACTGGCAGAGGCATCCTCAACAGAGGGAACGTGCATTAGAGAGTGGGTTGTT
Source organism: Ailurus styani (assembly GCA_002007465.1). Lineage (NCBI taxonomy): Eukaryota > Metazoa > Chordata > Mammalia > Carnivora > Ailuridae > Ailurus > Ailurus styani. The sequence continues at coordinate 458,651 of LNAC01000358.1, forward strand.
ACTGAAGGTTTTTCCCGGAGGTTCGGGGAGTAGCTGTCACTGGAGCTATTACATCATGCAGATAGTGCATTAATACAAAACAGCGTGAAGGCTGCTTGAGAGAGGAGGCAGCAGCCTAGGGGAAAAGCCTGAGGAAATCCTGTGTGTGTCCACAGAGCTGCTATTCCTCGCCTGTTCAGGTGAGTTTAGGTTTCGTGTATTTTGCTGAATAAAATAACTGAATGACCCCACTGTCTCTGTTTTACTTTTCAGTAATCTCAGAAAAACATTTTTGTGATAGAATGAGTGTGAGTGGTAGAGTAGTGTGGTCCTTGGATGAGTGGCTCCAGGCTGGACTCCAGACTTGGGGAGGAGTCCATCAAGGGGCTCAGACCCCACCACAGGGGCGCCCAGACTCTGCATACCAGAGCACTAAGGGTATAGCAGGAAGCTATTTCTACTGCCCAGGCCTGCAGTAGAAATCGGAGGCTGATTTCAGAGTTCAGTCCACCCCCAGCCAAACTGAATCCCAGCAGATCACCAAGATCACAGTTGTCGCTGGGGGCTGGCAATCGGAAAGCTGGGGATGTGGAGATTCTGCTCCATTTAAGGTTAGAACACGATTCCTGGCTCTCTCTACAGGGAAAGGAAACAAAGACCCAAACAGAATAAAAGAGGATGTGCAACTGTTTGGGTGGATGATTTTAATTAAATCAAACAACAATATGAGAGCTCTCCCTGTCTAGCCTTGGAAGTGACCTAAGGAGGCCAGGCAGGGTTGGCATTTCAAGTGGATGTGGAGAAAATCAGACTGCAGCTCACCCCAGGAACATTGCGGAGATGGGAGATGAGTGGAGCTTGAGAGATAGGCTGAGATCCCACAAAGGAAGGTATCTTGGAAGGCAGTGCTCACACTCGAGCCCCACCTCTTATGTCTGGCACAGCTCAGGAGGGGTCGATGACCCTCTTGGAGACCTCAGGCACACTGGGATTGGGTTATGTACGGAACTCTGGGACTATAACCCAGAACTCACCTTCTCTGAAAGCCCAACGTGTAGGGAAAGAAAGGGCTGCCAGAGAGCACTTTATATTCCTCCTTTGCCATCCCACCTCCACTTCCTGGAACAGGATTCCTGAGGGTGGGTCACCTGACTAATCCCCCAAGTCATAGCTCAGGTCACTATTTATTCCTATTATGTTTGTCCTGTCACCCACTTTCCCCAGGTCATTCGGGCAGCAAGTATTTATTTGTTGTGTACCAGATCGTGGACTGGGCATCAAGGGTAAAATTATGAGAAAAACCAGGTAAGTGCCCGCTGTATTCTGGAGCTATGACTTAATGGATGGAGGGGGCAATAATAAGTGAGGAAGTGCTAATTAAATAGTCATACAGATAAAATGTAAACTTTGGCGCTCCAATGGCATAATCAATTGGCATGCAGTACTATAAAATGTAAATTACTCAGAGGGCTTTGGTTTTTTTTGCCAGGAGTGCCAGCTTCCAAGTCACTAGCACCTTCTTCTATTGCTAACATATCTGCCAGCTCCAAAGTGGCTGGTTCCAGGACCTGTCAAAGACCCCAGAAGCTTCAGTAAGGCAGCCTATTCAATTTTCACTGGCTGTCCTGACTGTGGGCTCCTTGCCTTCAGGCACATGTGTGAGGGAAGTAAAACAGAAAACTCCCTGTGTGATATATGCCCAGCGCTACTCAAAGTCACTTCTGCCTCTCAGCCCCAGCTTCATTTATGATGCTTTAATTTGCAGGAGACAAGGTGGTCCTTCATGTGTTAGACCTCTCAGGAGTCTGCCTAGTCAGACATGCCCAGATACATGAAGACAGCTTAAGCCAGGACTGGCAAACAGACCTCCTCTGATCTATGGGTGATGCCCACTGGAATATTAGATTGAAGAGGGTTTTGAGGCTGCGCAAGAAAGGATTGTTTTGAAAGACTACTGATGTCACCTCCAGACATGAAAATGAAATGTCCTCCCTAGGACTAACCACTCTACGAGCACCTGTAACATTAACTCGACAAATGTTTGAGTGCCCACTAAATACCAAAAGTAGAAGAATGGAAAGAAGGTTGGTTTACAAATCAGAACACCAATTCTGGAACAAAGCATCACTGGGTATCCATAAGCCAGACTCTTCACACCATTCATTCATTCATTCATTCATTCATTCATTCATTCATTCAACAACTAGTAATGACTCTGTCAAGAGGCATTGTGCTTGGTCCTGGGGACACAGTGGTGAAGTTGAAGGACTAGGTTCTGCCTTCCTGAAATTCAAAGTCTGTAGTAGAAAAGAAAAATAAACAAGTAGACAAATATAATTTCAGATAAAGACCACCTAAAAGAATGAAGTGATAAAGAGTTACAGGGAAGAAGGTGGACTTAAACCTCTCCTTTAACCTCCCCTTTGTGAAGAAGACATGTGAATTGAGCCCTGAAGCATGGAGGAGATGGGGTCACCTGTGGACAGATCAGAGGGAAGAGCATATGCAGCAGGGAACAATAAGTATAAAAGCTGTGAGCCAAGAATGAGCTTGGAAAAATCAAATCAGTGGGGCTGGAGCTTAGAAGTAAAAGGGAGATGGATACCAGATGGGTGTGGGGAAGTAGGCAGTGGGCAGAGACAGGCTGCACATTCTAGTGAGGAGTTTGAACTTTACTGCATTTTTTGTGTTAACTTTAATTATGCAGAGGCAGTGGTATGTGTATGAAGATGTAGTGCAGGAAACAGTACGATCTAACTCATGCCCCGAGACCATCCCTGTGGCTGCTGTGTGGATGGATTTTAGGGTTGGGATAAGATGGGGACCATGGTTTCCTCATCTGTAAAATGGGGGGTGTGGGATGTCACAGGCTCCAATGTCCCTTTGGCTCTGAAACTAGCATCTGCGATGCACTGGGCTGAGCCCCAGGGCCATGCACACAGGGGAGGTCAGGAAATATATCCTGAATGAATATCTCCTTTCCACGCACAAAAGACCTGTCCTCTTGCCGTTTAAGAAGTCTTCCCTTCTGGACCTTGGAGGTCACCATCATTAATAATGAGGTCAAGCCATTCGGCGTTTATTCAGAGGTGGGTTAGGGGCTAAGACTCAGTCCAGCCTGGGTTAGGAGCTCTGGGGCACATGAGGCTATCCTCTAATAGTTAACAGGGATGGTCCCCTTTCCCTCCCTGCTGATCCTATTCCTCAGCACATTTTAGGGGCAGACCCACAGAGTCTCTGTCTGGGGTGGGCAGAGGGTGGAGAAAGTACACACAAGTGTAGGGGGTGAAAGGAACAAAGGTCTGCAGGTGGAATTACAGAATATTGTTAGGTAATGTTGTATTAGTCCAGACTTTAGCTCTCAAAGGATAAAAAATTACAAATATATTTGGTTGAGTAATATGAAACTGTCATTTTTTTTAATTTTTATTTTTAAAAGATTTTATTTATTTATTTGACACACAGAGAGAGATCACAAGTAGGCAGAGAGGCAGGCAGAGAGACAGGGAGAAGAGGAAGCAGGCTCCCTGCTGAGCAGAGAGCCCGATGTGGGCCTCGATCCCAGGACCCTGAGATCATGACCGGAGCCGAAGGCAGAGGCTTCAACCCACTGAGCCACCCAGGCGCCCGAAACTGTCATATTTTAATATTAAAAAAAAGCTGAATATCAGCAATCTCATTCAGTTCAACCTAATAAAGAGCAGCCAAATTATGGAAGGCCTGAGTGCCATGTTTAGGGATTGGGTATTCATCCCACAAGCCACAAAGAGTTATACTTGTTTCTAAGGAAATCTATATACAGTCTCAGTTGGGTTTTAGAAGATAACTGGCAACAGTTGAACAAAAACCTGGAAAGACAAATCAATGGAAAGAGGATTAGGCAGAAGGTTCTTGTGGTAGATTATCTTACCATTCCCAATTATTCGCTCCCTACTTTCCTGTAAGAGCAGCCAACATCCCTTCCCACTGCCAGGTGATTTGCAGGACCTTCCTGTAGGAAGAGTGTACTCTCCTCCTTACCACTGATGGACTTGGCCATGAGATCTGTTTGACCATTAAGATGCAACAGGAAGTGATACATGCCAGTTCTAAGCAAAAACACCAAGACCATTGCATAATTCATCTTTGTCATGCGAATGGTATGTCCCAAACAGAGGCTGCTACTTCATCCTGGATGCTCAAGTGACAATGACATGAAAAGTCCCCACTGGCCCATGACCGATCTGTAACCACTGAGCTGTGGGGGTCATCAGTTATACAGCAAAGCTGACTAATACAACTTACACATTGTCACCCTTCAGGCCATTTCTGACCCACGAAAGCATTTTGTTTGACTTTAATGGAATTTTAAAAGGTGTTTTTTTTTTTTTTTGAAATTAGTCGCCTTTATTTAAAAATCCCAACGAGTGGCTTTCTTTAACAGTAGGAAGAATCAGTAATACCGAGATTGTATTCCTACATGACAGAAATCACCTGGAAATCAGCCCCTTTCAATGGGGCAGGTGTTCTCGAGTCCTCACGATGTCCTAATGTCCCTCTGGATCTGGATCTCTGAGTTGGTTGCCAGTTATCACAACTGATAAACTATTGATTTTCTTATAACCAGCCCAATATGGGTTACTAAGACAACAAATGGTCTTTATTATTTGCCTTAAAGATAAAATGAAGAATGACATTAGCAACACCTATCCTGCTACATATTTTCCTTGCATTATTCTCACAGAGTCTTTGAGTCAACTCTACTATCACTGCACAGATGGGGACAGTGAGATTTGGAAAGGCTAACAGCTGCTCAGAGTTAGATAATTCATAAAAAGTGAGGCTAGGACTTGAGCCCAGGTCTGTCTGTTTGCAAATCCCATGCTGTTAACATCTCTTATTGGTTGTTTATGGTAGAAAAATTAGAAGATAAAAATAAGTGGAAAGGAGGACAGGAAAAAAAAAAACACAACAAACTGGAACATTACGTAGTTCTTTCTAGAGTCTGCTATATGTGTGCTTTTCCTCCCTTAATAACCTTTCATACAATTTACATATGCCTTTGTGTCCTCAATAATTTCACTTGCCGTGATGTCGTTATCCTGAGCTTCCCTATCGAATGGCTGAAGGAATGGCTTCTCTCTGGGGTGGTTAGGAACAAATTCTAAGAAAAGCAATAGATTATATTGAGATGATTTAATTACCAACTCCTGAGACAGAGTCACATTTTGGATCCCAGTCTGCCAGTGTCCCTGAACACCAGATCTATCTCTCCATGTCTCTATCTTTACCCCTATCTGGATGTTGAGGCACAAATCCTCCTCGGTTAGCTGTCTGTACAGTGCAGAGAATGAGCCACCTACTCGAACTGGGCTTCCAGCTAACCACTGTCCTCTCTCAGGACCGTGTAGAGGCAGCGATGTCTCTCATTCCCATTGAGCTGAGTGAGATGAGACCGTCGACCCTACACATCTGACGACACTGTGTCCTCTGCAATCCCGCCCTGTTCCACCACATGCCTGCAGAGGCAGGTTCTCCACTTGCTGTGGGGATTCCCCTTGGAGCAGAGCACCCAGTCTATCAGTAGTTACTGGTTTTCTCAGAAGTCCTAACCATGCCTAGTCTTTTGCTTTTACCCACTGGCGAGTCTCACAAATAGCCACTCACTTTGCTGGGGTGAAATCCATCAGTAACCTAGGAACAACTCAGAAAGGCTCTGCACTCCAAAGCCTCACATCTATGGGCTTCTCCACCCAAAAGAGGGGTTGTTGTGTGAATTAGATAGGAAAAGCCATGCTCAAAGATGAGAATGGTGCTCTAGGTATACAGTAAGCATTCAATATTATTCCTAGAATTATAATTTATTTTTATTTAATATAATGTCATATTTATTATATATTATTATATTTTATATTATACATTATTATATATAATTATATGTACTATAAATATATATTTATGTATATTTATATTATGTATAGTCATTTATTTTTATTACCAAAAAGGCTATTGAAGGTTATTTCCCTTCCTTTCCCTCCCCTATGCATTTTCACTCATCAGAACTGAACCATCACACTGGAATTATAAAACCTGCTGAGATGGAGAGAGTCCCTTAGGTTTTAACCAGCTCCTGCTACAGTCATCCTCATTTCAGTTCAGGACAATTCATTCTTCCCACTGCTCAGACCAAAAGCCTCAGTGTCAACTTTAACACTTACCACACTCTCATACCCTATACATCTGATCCTTCAGCATTTCTGCTTGACTCTACCTTCAAAAAGATAGAGGTGGACCACCACACTACCACCTGCTGCCACCATCTGGTCTGGTTCTCCATCATCCCTTGCCTGGATCATTGAAATGGCCTCCTAGCTGGTCCCTCTGTTTCTGCTCTTGCCTCTGCAGCCTTTGCTCAACACAGAAGCCAGGGATCCTATTGAAATGTTACATTGGAGCAAGTCATTTCTCTGCTCACATACTTCCCAGAGCACTCCCCATTTTACTGAGTCAAGCCAAAGACATCCTAATGGCACCAGCCCTACATGACCTGCCTGGTTCCTAATTACTTTTCTAACATCGTTTCTACTCATCCTTCACCCAGGTACTCGATTCCTAACACAGAGACCTTTGAACTTGCTCTTCCTTCTGCCTAGAGTATTATTCTCCCCAGAAATGCATTTGGCTGGCTCCCTTACTCCCAACAACCTTTGTTCAAATCTCACCTTCTCTGTCAGGACTTTCCTTAACAAGAAATTCCTAACCTCAACACTTCATATTCTCCTTTCTTTAATTGTTTTCTTCTTGGCACTCAAAATACTTGTCACCATCAAAATACTAAATGCTAGGTTGAACCTTATGAAATTGCCAATTTTTAAACTTGGTGACCTATAAAAATGGCACTTTCCTGTGGATCCATCTCGTATTTATCTTACCTATCATGTTGATTTTTTTTGTCCCCCTCTAGAACATCAGTTCCATGAGAGCAGAGATGTTGGTTTTGTTTACTGTATTCCCAGCATCTAGAATAGTACTTGACACAAAAGAGGGTTAGCATCCTCCCCATCTCCATCAGTAGTCATTCAATGAATAATGAATGTGGCTGGGTGCTTCAGTTTCAGATAACAATGAAAAAAAATCAGACTGCTGACAGGTGTTCCTGGGAAAGGCAATTTTGGTTAAAGTATCCTGGGCTTTTTGAAAGTGCAGCGGGGAAAGCTTTAGTGTATTTTCTGGTTCACTAAACACCCGGGATATATTGAAAGGAACAGATTACAGAGGAAAGGAGGCTGCCTCTGTATATATATTTATCCAATTTGAGATTCTTGTCATTTTATTCTCCTATCCACCAAATTTGGGCTGCTACCCCTGCCTGATGCCCAAAGGATTCTAACCAGAAGCCCCATAATCATAATCCTTAAAAAAAAAACATCCTTCTGGCTGCCCTGCTTAAGTTCAAAGCAGTAATTAACCCCACAGTCTTTTGAGACATGGGGCATCTTCATGTAACACACTTTTAATATGGTAAATATGATTTAGTCTCAAACCGAGCTGGGTGAAACATGTCCTTACTTTAGGGAAAGAGGAGACAATGGGACATAACCACAACCAATGTCCCAGTAGTCTAAGAACCACCTAAGCTGAGCTGGGAAGAAAGCCCGTGGGATCTCATGCAGGGAGGCATTATGTCAACACTGGTTCTGCCAGCAAGTTAAGATGAATTCCACAGCCTAAGCTCGGACCAAGTGTTCATTTAGACACCAGGGAAGTGAAATTCCCTAAGCTGTGGCCTGGAGCAGAATGACAAAGTGCTCGGGGGCTCCCCGACTCCGTGGTCTTTTTTCAATTTTATGAGGCTATGGCTCTCCAGGTCCTTTGTCCTAGATGCTCTGGTGGTTTTCCACAGACCTGTTCACAGATGGTGACATCGGTCCACACTCTGCAGGTCTGGCTTTATAAAGCCAGGCCTTTGGAGGTGCACGACTCCCCCAGACCTTCTGCCTTGAGCCTGGGTGGCTGCCACCAGGTAAATAGCACAGTCTGGCCCAGCCACGGGGAACATAATATGCTTTTCCAGTCAATTTGCTTTATTTTCCATTTAAAAAGAAAGACCTTCATCAAAATGGCCATTAATATTAACTAATTACTAATATTTGTTTTAACATAGTTAAGAGAATGGCATGTTTTACAAGTTTTAGAGACATAAAACCCAAGCCCAATTTGGTTCTTGCCTCATTAAATTTTAAATTGTCATAGGTCACTGCATACACCAACAGTAATTCTAATTCCCTGGTCTAACTAGAGAACAAACTTGAATTCAGTGGACATTTTAGGAGAGTCAGCACCCTTGTGGAGGCCTTTACACAGCTGAAGCAAAAGCCTCACGTGCCTCAAAAATCCCCAGATAGTCCCCCGGGAGGACTCCTGCCTTGAACCTCGTTATTCTGCTTTCGATCTACAAAACTGCAGGGGAAAAGACCTGAGTCTTTTCCTATTTTTCCTTCCTTCCTCCCTCCCCTCGTCCCTTGTTTCCTCTCCATGATGATAAAGAGAGAATGAGAGAGAAAATAATACAAATAAATGCGAGAGGATGAGGCAGAGAAAAGATGAGAATGCCCTCCCCAAGCTTTACCAGAAAAATCTGATCAGAAAAAATACTTTCCTCTCCTGATCTTCCAATATTCAGAGTAGCGGCTAATTAGTAATGAGCCCAAATCAACTTTCTCTGCCAGTCTCTGCTAGTTTCCAGATAATTTGCTTTGTTCTGTGTAAGGTAAGGGCAATTCTAGTTGGATCCTAATTTGCATAAACCCACCTGCCTTTCAATTTTAAAACAAAGAAAGACACCAGAAGGAAAACAAGGATTAGGATAGCAGGTTTGGTAGTGGTCCCCCATCCAGCCTCACTGAGCTAAGACTAAGCCTCATCCTACCCTGAGACTGGCCAAGAGGGTCCCCTGGCTGAGGCCCTTGCTCTGAGGGTCTGATATCAAAACATCTACACGTAAATTTTTTTCTTGGCTCTTAAGAAAGTTGGTGCTGAAAGTTTACCAACTGACCAAGTGAACTGGAATTACTAAAAAAGGACACATAAGCCAAACTGGGCCTCCATTCATCCTCCCATCCTAGGCCCTGGAAATGTCAGAAGCAGGCCTGTTTGAGTCCATGGAGAGAGGATAAGTGTGGAAATTGAAGGAGAGGTTATCATGCAAAGGGCTAAGGTGATTTAATTCTTCAGGCACAAAATGTGTCAGAGGGTGGAGAGAGAAGGCAGACGCCTTCTCAGGGATGGAGCAGGGAAGCTGATGAGTGGATGTGACAAGACCAAAGAGCAGATCTGATGGGACAAGGATTCCCTAGGAACATCAACTGAGGATTCTTGAAGCCAGAGGAAACTAGAAGCAGAGGGAGAACTCCTACACAAAGATACGACATGAGTCTCTGATGGGCATGCTTGATGGACAAAAGGAATCAGGTAAGGGCAAACCAGCCTTGGGTTTGGGTACTGGCTTCAGAGCATTCTAGAGATTATAAGCTGGAGCTGGTGACCTCTGATGTTTGACCCTAACCTCTCTAAACCTTAAGTTCCTCGTTATAAATGGGGCTTGTCCTACAGGGTTGCTGGGAGAAGGAAATGAGAAAGCACATGCAGAGCAATTGCACAGTACTCGACATGTAGCAAATATACACAAATATTAGGCATTAGGCTGATGGTTAGAATTAGCGTTAGTATTAGTTTTAGTATTGGTATGGATAGTAGTTTTTCTGTTTAATAGGATTCCATTTGGCTGGTGGGTCCTTAAAGAAATACTGTGGACATCTCAACTCCTTGGCCCTATCTTTTCTGGAATTTTCTTGCAAAGACTTACTTCTTGCTTACAGGGCCTGGCGTCTCCCTTGTCTTTTACCCAAGGACATCTAAAAACACATTAAAAAACAAAACAAAAAAACGCCAGCAATATGCAGCATCTCATAAAGGAACATGTCATTTCTCCCCAGGGACAAGTGGCCCTGCTGGGCAGAAGCACTTGGCACCCTATGGTTCACACCCAGTATCAATGTGCCAGTGCCAGCAACATGGACTTCAGTGAGGCATCTAAGGCCCATGCAACACCAGTTTCTGGGGCAATGCCCTGGTGGAAGGCAGACTTCTACCCACCTACAGCAGAAACAGCTGTAGCTGTGTTAAAGTGAAAATAAAATTTCCCATGGTGTGCTACAGACATGGCTAAAGATGGGTGTCCTTAACCCACACCCAGGGACACACCCTTCAGGCTGTATCTGGATGAAAGTCCAGGAACAAAAGCAAGCGTACAGACACTCCCCCAGAATGGCAGAAGGGGAAGTGAGGCTTGGCGTCTAATTTGAACTTATTTATAGTAGACCTCCAGCTCCACTGGAAATGTTGCTCATTACCCAGAAAGCCATATTTGTACAAGTTAATTTACAACTTGAAGACATAATGTTATGGAGTAATCTAGACTTTGATTTATGGTAAATTTCCTACTGGCATGAATTTTTATACACCAGGCTTTAGCTGATCCCCCTAACCGACAAATAATGCTCAGCAATTATACACTATCAGGCAAACATGTTGTAACATACACTTTTACCCTTAATCCTGTATATAAATTTTACTTTTTACACTTGTGTGGTTCTCTTCCACATGTGAATTTCAGAATACTGTGCCCATTTAGTGTACTGTTTATCATGGTGAAATGTGACATAATTGACTATTTCCTATATGAGGCAATTTTCAAAAAATCAGCTTCGTAGGGTTTATGTTTTTTGAAAGAAACAAAACTTTCAGTGCATAGGAAATTCCCTTAATGATATGTCACATCCGATTAGGTAAGATTATTAATGATCACTGATGGTCAATGTGATCTTTTTTCAATGTAATAAATCCAAACACCCGTGGGAAAAAAATACATATTTTCAAGAAGAGATTCCGTTACATGAGAATCCATGTGTGTAAATGCATGTGCTTATGCACAACTAAATAGATACGTGTGAATGTGTATATATGTACATGCACACCAGATTAGGCAGAGTGCAGGAGGTGTTCCTTAAATCCCAAGAGGGATACTGATAGTAATAACTGTGGAGAAAATCAAGGCCTTTGCAACAGTGTTTAGGTAAGTCCTTCCACTCCACGTTGGGGTTTACTCCCCATTCAGAGGGGTATGGTGAGGAGGAGGGGGAAAAAAAGAGGATGAAGAGGAGGTTGAGGAGGAATATTTGTTGAGTGCCTACTGTGTTTCATGTACCTCACTGAACATAATGCCTGGTTATTTTATTTCTCAACGTCATTTTCAAAATACTGGCATTAGAAACACTTTTTTTTTTAAAGATTTTATTTATTTATTTCACAGCGGGAGAGAGATCACAAGGAGGCAGAGAGGCAGGCAGAGAGAGAGAGAGAGGGGGAAGCAGGCTCCCTGCCAAGCAGAGAGCCCGATGCGGGCCTCGATCCCAGGACCCTGAGATCATGACCTGGGCCGAAAGCAGAGGCTTTAACCCACTGAGCCACCCAGGCGCCCTAGAAACACTTTTCAAAAGATATGAAATCTGGCCACTGTAAAGGAAGAGACTGAGATTCATATAATCATACAAGTTTCGTGGAGCAGAAAACAAACAACCATAACAACAACCCAAAACAAAGGACAGCAAAAGATTTCACATTAGCAAAGTATATGATAAATGACAATTAGATATACATATTTCAAAAAAAGAATCTACATCTGTAATATGACTCATTAATTTTAAAAAGGGTCCACTAGCCCAGGAGAAATATGGACAAAGGTTATGAATAAGCAAATCACTGAAGAGGGGGCACACAAATAACAAAATATACAAGGGTTGTCATACACACCCAAATTAGGAAAATGAAAATTAAAAGAACAGATGACATCCTTCTTACAAAGTCTAATCAAGAAAAAAAAAAGGCAGAAGAACTCAAGCAACTAATTACAAAATGACCAAAAGGCAAGAGAATATAACAGATAAAGAAGAGACTGGAATGAGAACAGTGGATATATATGTGAGTGAACTGTTTTATATTTATATATATGTGAGTGAACATATACATGTGTATATATATATGTGAGTGAACTGAGTGTATTCTAGAACTATTCTATTCTAGAACAACAAAGATAATAAAATTCATTGGGAAAAGGGAAGATAATCTAAATAAACTAACACCTCCCAAATCATGAAATAAATGGAAACTACTTCCGAATAATTATCTCCAAAAATGGCACTGGGTTTGGGCCACTTAACAGAATACTACTTCCATGCTTTTAAGAACAGATCAATTTTTTTTCTGCTTAAATAGTTCTGAAAATATGTACTGCCTCATAATTTAACTTTCAAAGCAGCCATAGTTTGGATACCTTAAAAAAAAAAAAAAGAAAGTACAGGCCACTTCCACTTGTGACTATGACATTAAAAACTGTAAGTCATAATACTTGCAAAAAAACCCAGCAGCACATTAAAAGAATAATATAAACATGAACAACTAGTGTTTATTCAAGGAAAGTAGGGATGGTTTAATATTAGGAGTTCTATAATATAGCTCATAACATTAGTTAATTCAAGAGAGATATATGTAGTTATCCAAATCAATGTTTCTTAATCAGTGGTACACATGAGAATCACAGGTCTGATTTCTATCATGGCAAACAATCCTGTAATACATCTGGAGCAAGTCCTGGTATTTTTTTTAAGTGTTTTTTGGGGATTCTTTTCTTTTTTTAAAATTTTATTTATTTATTTGACAGAGAGAGAGACAGCGAGAGGGGGAACACAAGCAGGTGGAGTGGGAGAGGGAGAAGCAGGCTTCCTGCTGAGCAGGGAGCCCCATGAGGGGCTTGATCCCAGGGTCCTGTGCCAAAGGCAGATGCCTGAGCGGAAGGCATATGCTTAACAATGAGCCACCCAGGCACCCTTTCTTTGGGGATTCTTATGTACCCTTTGAGAAGCACTGATTTAGAAAAATGTGTAAGAGGCATTTGATAAAAGTTAAAGAATTTTTGATATAAATCATGGGAAATTAGGAATTAATCCCTTTAATAAGGATGATCTCATCTGAATAGTAAACATAATAATGATAAGCCACTAGCAGCATTCCCACGAAAACCAGGTCTAAGACAAGGGTATTGTCCATAATCTCTAGTATTTAATATTGTTCCAGATATTCTAAATAAGCAATAAGACAAGAAAAAGATATTAAAACATAGCTATCATAAAAGAGAAGCCCAAGTGTGATTATTTACAGATCATATAACTATCTATTCAGAAAGTACAAGACTCAACTAAAACTTACTTGAACTAATAAAATAATTCAAAAAGGTAACAAGCTAAAAAAATTAATGAAGCCCTTCTATAACTTGCACTGCCAGTTCAAAAAGACAATGGGAAAATGTTCCACTCATAATAACCAATATGTATATATAACACCAATAAATGAACCAAAAAATCATTTATGAGTCCCAGTATGAAAAATATTAAAATGGAGAAAACTTGCACCTTAGAGTTACACAATAAGTGAATACGAATAACATAACAAAATATAAAAGAATATCTCAATCATAATGACTACTAGTATTTACTGAATGTGTTATATGTGCCAGTTATTGCATGGAATGAGTGTTTTACATGTATTATTTCATTTCCTACTTACAACAATTCACTCCTCTTTGGGATATGCCAAATATTGTACCCAGTTTGTTCAAGGGCATAACTTTAGTAGGTGGCAAATCCTGGATTCTAATCCAGCCAAATCTGCCATCCTCCTGATCACAAACTATGACAAAGATCTGCCTCCCACTGGATGGGGAGCATCTTCTTTTACAGTCCTATGTTGTATGTCAGGAAATGATAAGTCGAGAAGAGCTCATGAGAGTCAAAATCTTTCCACGTCATTATTCACTAAAACTTCGTAAGTGGAGAAAAGCAACAAGGGGCTTTGAAGGAAACCACTGGTAAAGTCCAGGGCCTCAGCTTGTGGTATGTCACCCAAATACATTTGGACACTCTGTCGTGGCTGTTGTTTTGGGCTCTCGCCCAAGACTTTGTATAAGACCTTGGACAAGCAAGTTTGCCTTTGCTGAGCTGAGTACTCTGTCAACATTCAGAATAATGCTGAGGCAGCCACAGCACAGGCCAGGAAGGGATGTCCAGGGCCACGACATTTTGCAGAGGACATCCCATATTCGTCACTGTGTTTCAAGTTCAGACCTGCATTTGGAACCTCTTCCAGAGTCTCCGATTTGAGACTGAAAGCAACACTTGAACTATTGGCAGGAGAAGCATGGAGAACGGAATGAGACCCCCACATTCCTAAAACCACAGGCCTTCCCTGCCAGCCCTGCTCTCCAGAGTAGACACTTAGAAAACATTCCCAGACTTCTCTATATGATCTCAGTGGAGGCCTGGGGGTGGGGAGAACCATTTGTTGCCTGTAGATTTTTAAGTTTATATAATGTATTCATTTAATTTTTTAAAAACCTTTCTGTCATGCCATAGTTCCTTGATCCTTTTCTTTCTCTCAGAAGGTCTGAGGAGTGAAATGGCCTCATAGATATATATCTAAATCTATATCTATCTTTCTATATATAGATATAGATATATAGAAAGAGGCATAAAAGGATGAAGGATCCTCTTGGGAAAGCAGCCTGTAGGTACTTTCATTTAATTCCCTGTAAAATGGGAATGATGGAGTGTAAGATGGGACCTGAGGAGACATCTCACTGCTACTGTCCCCTCAGCTCCCATGCAGATGTCCCTGGACTATCAGAGAGGGGCACCCCATATTAGTTCCACTGTGTACTGGGAGGCCCTTTAGTGACTGTAAGGCTATCTCACATCTCAACTAGAATTCCTTTCCTTCTCAACTCTCCAGGAGAGATGGTCCACCAAGGAGGGTCTACATGTGTCACGCAGACATGTTTGCTAATCTCAGAGGTCACGGGGTTCTTACCAAAGAGGCAATGCCAGCATTTTCCTGGGTCCCTTGGGTTGTTCTCTCCATTGGTTTTTCTACCTATTCCTAACTCCCCATATCTTTACCTCTTCTTCCTGCATTCTTTTGTATTTCAGCAAAAGACACCATCATCTGGCCATTTAATCATAACAGATACCCTTGACTTCTCTTTCTTACTCACGAGGTTCACTCCATTTACTCATCCTGAATCAGTACTCTTCTCTCCATTTCCATAGGAAGACTGCTACCATGTTACATGTCACAAACCCAATAAGCTCCTTACTTAATGTCCCACTTTTATTCATTTATTCAAAAAGTACTGAGTCTATGTTTCAGGAACTATTCCAGGTGCTGGAACACAGTGGTCAACAAACAAACAAATAAACAAACAAAAACAAGTAAACAAAAAACCACCTGGGAAAATGGAATGGGGGAAAAAGAGTACTGCACTCCTATCATAAGTATCAGGAACCCTTGTGATTAAATGACAAAGAGGCTCTTCTGCTCCCACCCCCTCTAATGGCCTCCCCCACTCTAGAGGGCAGCCAAACCATCTTTTCAAGAAGCAAATTAGATCGCCTTACCTTTCTACTAGGAAACATCCACTGGCATTTTGAATAACACCCATTACCCTCCATCATTTTTTTTTGTCACTGTAATCAGGGGCATCAAAGAGTATTTGACAAATAAAGAAACAGTTTTACCATCACAGTGAATATTTACTCTATGCTCACTGGATGCTTAGTACTCCATCTGGTATGTATTATGTTTGGAAATACCGAAGGAATTTATAAGACATACTTCTTAACTCCAGGGCTTACAATCCAATCATTGCAGTAACTGTTTATTAAGCACCTATTATATAACAGGAGTTTGATGGCAAAATCAAGCAAAGCTCCATTTAACTGTAGAATTTTGTCCTCCCAGCTGGTCCACAAGCACCCTTCTAAGCATGTAATCTTTTCATAGCTTTTCGTACACTGTCTTGTACATGGTGGGTACTCAATAAACGTAACGAATAGACTAACATTGCATATGTTAATTTGACAGGATGTTTGCTGCCAAGCCAGGCAAAATATCACATATTTATGTCTTTATGACACAATATCAACCACAATAAGTACTAGCATTTATTGAGCACAAGATTAACTGCTTTCTTCATGCTCTCTTGTTTAATCAGGACTACACCCCTGACATGGAGGCTGTTCTTCCCATTTTACAAAGTGGTACAGAGAGTTTCAGCAGATATCAAATGGCAGAGTCAGAATTCACAGCAAGACTTCAAAGCCAGAAGTAGCTGGTGTGGCCAGCCATAGCAGAGGCCACAAAATGGGGCACTTTACTCTAGTTGTACTCTGACATGTCCCAGAGAGGGTCACACTCCTCATCCACAGTGACAAATAATTCCCTCCCAATAGCACCTGGAGGGATGCAGTGAATTCTACTAAAGCATAAAATGAAGGATTTCCCTTTTTATAAATACTTGTGCTCCACATGGAGGGTGTACACGTGTACACAGCAAGGACTATAGGCTCTGCAGGCCGACTGCATGTGCTCAAATGCCAGTTTGGCCACTCCCTGACAGAGTCATCAGTCTGGGCCTCAGTTTCCCTATGGACCAAAAGGAGAAAATATTTTATAGTACCCTTAGCATGGTGCTGGGTTACTTGTTATTTTTTGAGCTATTTTGTAAACAAATGACATTTTTTCTTAATCCAACAGTCTACCTATGACCGTTAGATTTATTAGTGCTGAACTGATTCAATCTCAACTAATGAGAAAGGTGGAATTTACTTTCTGAAATATTTTGTTCTTTCCCCTAGAATGACTGCCCTAAAGAAAAACTTTTCCAGGGGCACTTAGGTGGCTCAGTGGGTTAAGCATCCAGCTCTTGATTTTGGTTCAGATCATGATCTCAGGGTACTGAGATCAAGCGTCAACCAGCGTGGAGCCTGCTTAAGATTCTCTTTCCCTCCCCCATTGCTGTCTCTTTCTAAGACAGAAAACACAACAAAACAAAAAAAACCCATGTTTCTGCTGATGCCATTTAAAAATATCATTATTACGTACAAGCTAAATTTAGAGGCAGATTGATGGCATGCTCTTGATGTACATATCACTTAGATGTGTAGATGGGTTAGAGAATGCCCATCCTTGAGGATACAGGAAAAATAGTCATCCGCCTTGGGTGACAAAGCACCATAGCTGCCCCTACAGATGATTACATGAAGACCACCAAACACACATTCCCAAAGCAGGGTCCCAACACTGAAAGCCACGGGTAGCCATTAAAACTAGGACAGTAACTAAGAAACCAGGGTTAGCTGTCAAAGATCCAAAATGATATTGCCTTTCATGAAATCTCTATATCTTTTACCTTCATTTACTATAGGTTACCACATTTTGTGTTTTAAAAAGATTTAAAAATTTATTCTCATGTGATTATGATATTAAACCGGGATATTTTCATATTAGAGTACAAAAGTACTTGTTCAGTAGATATAATTCATTTTGAACGGGCAGATATAGACTAGGGCCTTTTAGGAGTCATTTCTTATGTAAAAGAAGGAAAATCCCATGTCTTCTGGGATCATGTGGTTTTTCTGTTTTAGAGAACTCTGGTTTGTCTTCCCAGTCTTTGTAATTTTCCCTGTATCTTTACAGAGAATGAAATGAAGCTTGAGAGAGAATGTGATTTAAAATTTACAGGTATGCCACAGAAGTTCATCATTTTCCATCTTGTCTGAGAAACAAAGAGTTTCAAGAGAGTTTTTATAGAGCTTGTCAACTTTCTTCATATTGGTTACCAATTTATAGAACTGTGTAAAAAAGGCTGCCTAGTGAGGTCATAGGGCCCAAACCAGTCATATCAACAACAGAACTCCATGAGACTTTGAAATACTTCATAGGAACTTATAAAATAAATTATGCCTACAGGTGAGAAAGCCTCTCATGTTTCATTGTTTCATTGTCTCATCTTTCATTGTTTCAAGTCCTTCTCCTGACACAAATGACTTGGAGAGATTTCTTCACATTTTTATGTTTTAATATCCACTGTTCTTTTTTTCCTCCCATGTTTTTCTAGGTTCTGTGGATTCTACTCAAATAAGGTAGGTCTATACAAATCACAGTAGCATAGGTGAACTCTTCCTTGACTTTCAAATCCTGTTTCACAGGAAGCCAACTGGGAAACATCCCTTTGTCTCTTGGTATTGGTCAGGCATTAGTCCTTCACACATGGCTGAAAATTTCTGCCAACACTAGAGTTTCCACAAGTGCCAACAAAAGAAAGGGTTGCTCACTTAGGCTTTCGTCAAATATTATTTAGCACTTAATATATGTGGATAATTCTGGATAAGAAGGACATTTAAAGGAATAACCAAAGATTCTATGACAGAAAGACTCACAAGGGAGGCAACAATAGTACAATGGCATGGAGGGGTTCAGAAAGAGTAATGCTTACTACCGGCTTTAGGAAAGATTTCCTGGAAAGGGTATCATTTGAGCTAGGCCTTGAAGGAATGGTAGGATTATTATACAGGGATGGAGCATTTGACCCAAACAGAATAACTAAAACAACTACCTGGAGGTGAGATCAGGTACACATGGAGAACCTAGAAATAAGTCCTGATCAAACATTCCTGCTTAGCCTGTCAGTGTTTAGATGACAGAAAGGGGCTTCACAAATTAACCAGTATCATCCTCTACCTTCTCACCAGACCTCACTTTGAATTATTCTTAAAACAAAAAAGAGAGAGAGACGCTATTAAACTTGTGAAGCTTCAAGTTTTCTGCTACCACTTTTTCAGTTTCTTCTTTTAGCTAACCTCTGTCCCACTGCTATAATTTTGAGTCTGTTTCTTCTTCCTGTCTCCCTGGGCAATAGCTGCTTCCTGTGGTCTTCACATCAACCCTCTTTCTTCCCTTCCAGACCCCTGCGTTCCTCAACCTCGACTCTTTCCTTCCCGTGGATCTCACATGGCATGGAAGTGTGCTCTGCCTCGTGTCAATGAAAAAGTAGTGAGAGATGCCTCCTGAGCCCCGTGTAGACCAAATCTTCTCATTAATGCTGCCTAGAAGTGCCTCTGACTTTCAGCAAGGCCTCCACTTGGGGTTAGTTCTCTTAACTGTGGCTATGCAAAGCCAGCTCTGCACCACCTTCTGCTCACAGAGTGTGTTTTTCTCGGACTCACTGGCTTCAGTCTGATTGTTTCTGATCACTTCTTTAACATATCAAGGACACAAGGAATTCTAATCCTTTCCTCCAAGGTGCCAGCTACTTCTGAGTGGGTTGCTTTCCAACTCAGTGGTTACAGGGACTTTGAAATCAGCCATGTGTTTAAAATATTGAACAAAGACTTAGATCTTGAAATGTGCACTTATCCTTTCACTTATTTTCTTAATTCATGAACTGACTACCACTTATGGATCCTGCTTATACATCTGTTTTAGATGTGGGAATTTTTTAAAATTCCTTCATCATTTGAGTTAACTCTCCATAGTATGTCACACTTAGCTTGCAATATGCCAACATTCAGTGGAACAATTATCTTTTCTTTTGCAAATCTGATCAAAAATGAGCCAAGTCCTGCCCTTCTGTGCAATGTGTGTGAATGGTGGTAGGGTGGAGGTAGGGGGTTCTTTAGAGAAAGTCAGAGCCTGGTTTAGCTATATTTTTGGAGGGGATTACAGTCTTCTATACATTGACTCTAATGCCCTGAAAATTATTCAAATGCTATCTTCGTGCCAAGGTTCATGACCATTAGTTCATTCTAGAGGAATAAGAGTCTGATCTCTGACTTTCCATGCTAGAGTCACACCTCACAATTAATTCCATGTGTGTGACTGTGCCTGTGGATGTATGCATGAGGCTTTCTTGTTGCCATTGCTGATTACATATAATCATCTATAATTTTGTGACACTTACTGTGAGTCAGGCGCTGTGCCAACTATTTTACGTAAATGTCTCATTTAGCCTTCCCAATAAGCCTGTTATATGGTAAGTACTATTATTATCCCAATTTATGAATGAATAAACTGAGTTTTGGAAAGGTAAAGTCACAGGAACCAAAATCTGTCCACTCCAAACTTTGGTCTCTTGATCAATAACTTCATTGCTGTTCTGAACTGTATATAGCTAAGCCAGAGTCTTAGGGAATGTTGGCTCCAGGTTTCGGGTGTGGCTAGAATAGAGGTTGAGTTGCATAAGTCCTATCAAGGACAATGGTAGCATGTCCCTCAAGATGGTAAATAATGAAAACTGTCCTTAGCCTGTATTCAAAAGGAAAGATCTATTCAGCTAATGCTCTAGCCCTTAGAAAGATCACTCCCAGGAGAGAATATGATGTATGGAGTGCTTGTCCTAGAATACATATGGATACAACATAAACTGTAGTATAAGACAGAACTTTGTTTTAACATCAGTTCCCCTAAAGGCTATCTGATCTTAGGCAAGACGCTTAGTGCCCTTGAGCATCAGTTTCCTCACCTGTAAAATGGAAATAAGAATATTATATGTCTATTGATACCTAGTTGGGTTGCTATAAGAAATACATTAGATAAAGCCCAATGCCTGATTGCTAAAAAAATGACTTCTAATTTTTTTTAAGATTTTATTTACTTATTTGACAGAGAGAGCTCACAAGTAGGCAGAGAGGCAGGCAGAGAGAGAGGAGGAAGCAGGCTCCCTGGCTGAGCAGGGAGCCCGATGCGGGGCTCGATCCCAGGACCCTGAGATCATGACCTGAGCCGAAGGCAGAGGCTTTAACCCACTGAGCCACCCAGGCGCCCCAACTTCTATTTTTATTGTTGTTAGGCACATTCAGCCTTCTCCATTCAGATATAGGGCTTGACTTGGCATCTTGATTAATTCTTATATAGCAGAATATTTCACTATTTTATGCATTATACCTTACATAAAATCTTTTAATTATTAATATTTCATTTATTATAAATGAGAAAGAGGAACAAGGAAGTAAGAAGCATTCATCTCTCCACCAAGTCTATCAAGAACCAAAACAGATAGATCTCTGTTAATCATAAGAGCTCATTAGAGAAAAATTCACCACACCGCATCTGACAATACTACTGTTGCAGGTTCAATATATTCTCAAGGTCAAATATTCCAAGAAGTAACCACAGCTCAAGTGCAAATTAGTCTCCTAAAACACAGAGGCTTTCTAATTCTTAAGACCTTTTAATATCTATGAGCAAAAAGCCATGTCTAGAAGATACCTCTCCAACCTTGAGATATTTTTCATACAGGCCCAGCCCCCAGTCACCAGTATTATTAACTAAGAAACCAAGAACACATCTATTCTTTCAATCATTTCTTTACATGAATCACACAAAACAACCCAGTGCTTCTAGAACCTTATGTATTAGACTTACCAGAAAAAAGGAGAGGAGAGGGATATTAACTCATTCCTCATACACTGAATTAAACCATTCACCTCGACTATTGTTCAGGCCAGGTTATATACTGTTTTTCTTCTCACATCTGAAGCCAAAGAAGAATGTGGCAGGGGTTGGGCCCCTGCTGAGCCATGTGTCTGCCTGAAAAGATGGTCTAGGATCTACCCTGACAATCTCAGAGATGCTTAAACCCTGGGCAGCAGGAGCCACCCCTCAAGGAGTATCTTAAATCCTGGCCATGTTCTGGGAAAGGACCCATGAAATCTCCTTTGTTTCTCCCCAGCATGATCATAGCTACCATGGAAGGACAGGAGGAAATTTAAAACAAACAAAAGCTACACAAAAGTATCTCGATCGTTTTGTCCTGTGGATTCTTGCATTGGCGGTTATTTTCCTTAATAACTGGACCAATTCTCAATTCTTTCATTATGAATTCTCATCTGGCTACACTGAGTCCATCATGTAATTAGGATGATCCAGAGATAGGAGCAAGGGCCTAGGAGAGGGGTCCCTTTGGGCACCAGATCAATTTTGCAGCTGGCTAGTTGGTCAGAGGCCTTGAACATATCCTACATCTTCCCAGATGTAGATATATATACAAGCTGGAGCAGATGGCCATTATGATTAGCTCTGTTCAGTTCTGAGGCCTAAAATTTCCATTCTCATTTTTGTTTTGTTTTTAAATAAATTTATTTACTTTAAATAAATTTATAAATTTATTTATTGAAGAATAACATACAGATAGAAAATTCCATACATTGTAAATATGCAGCACCATGCATTTCACAAAGTGATTACACCTGTGCAACCAGTGGCCATCTCAAGAAATAGAACATAACCAGCACCCACTGTACTTTCTCAGTCAGTCCCCAAGAGAGGCAGTCATAATCATAAGTTCTAAGACCATAAGTTAGTTTTACTCACTTGGACTTTATAGGGTCCTGTGTTCTTTTCTCCTTGTGCCTGGTTTCTTTCCCTCAACATATTGGTGAGATTCATGTTTGGTGTGAAGGTTACACTAGCTCACTGTCACTGCTCTAGAGTATTCTACTATGCTAATATACTGCCTAAGGCTTAAAATCGGTGGTTACTACTAGATGTCCCAAATTTTGTCCTATAGCTCATGACCCACTGTGATTGCTTTGCAAAAGAAATAGACAAATTGAAGAACACGCCTGAACTGAGAGAGACTGTTTTCTGCATCTTGGGGCCATGAATGCTGTGTTCTTTCAAGTCCTCAGAGGTCTTATGCCCAGAGAAGTTAAAAGCAAATTTGCCAACAGTATCAAACTTATTTAAGCAGCACCTTTTTGTTCTTGTTACTATTCCATAAGATCTATACAGATAAGACCTGAGGCCCCTTAGGAGTTTGCAAGCGAAAAAGACAACACTGATACATAGAGAGATTATAGAGACAGACAGGAAACCCAATACACAGTCTAGTTTAAAGAAAACATATTCAGCATAAATGAAAGAAAATAACTCATGTGCAAGAAGAAAGATAAAGGCATTTTGTGGGTTATGTCAGGTAAAATCACTATTGTTTTTCCAAACAATTTAGTCTGAGAAGAGTTCACAAGAACACTCAAAGAGAAAGGCACAGGGTTGTTGTAATCTGGGGATAATAAACTGAATAGAGTTTTAAAAAAATGTAGCCGTGTTTTTGAGAAATGAAATAAAAACCTTCCTATTGCAGCAAATGATCACAGAGGGTAATGAGCCTACTGGTGCTGCCGAAAGGCAAGAGAAGTTCCAGAGCCATCATCCACATTGCTTGACAAGGCCAGGAGACCTTTTGGCATCAACATGATTTGATTTGGCAGCTAACGTTGACACTCTTGGGACATGTCAGCCTGAAGACAGGCTGTTCTATTGGCCAGATTTAAGGCAGTGACTTCGCCTCACAAACCTGGATTATTGCAAAATACTCTTAACTGGGGCTTCCAGTCTCCAGCTGTGACTTCTTTCCCACATTTTCTGAAGCCTGAAGAATCTTCCCCAAATGCAAACCTGATCATGATAGGCCTCCATTTTAGAACCTTCCATTTAGATCCTTCTCTATTGCCCACAGGATAAAGTCCAAATTCTCCATTGCGGCTTTCAGAGCTCTTGGAGTGGACCTCTGCTCACCTCATTTGCTCTCTCTCATCACACTCCAGTCATATGAAATGTCTTCTAGTTCCCTGTGCCTACACTTTTCCCCTAGCCTTCACCGAGCTAATCCTGCTAGTCTCACAGGTCTCGGGAACTGCTGATTTCTCTGGAAAGGCTTCCTGGATGGCCTCTTAATGCTTCTGTAGCATCCCACAACATACTAATTACAGACTGCAGTCCTGATGCTGCAGCAGTTCTGACCAGTTCCTCACCTTCAACCCCTTGGCAGTCACGAGCACAGAATTTGCCGAGTCCTACTGTGTACACCTGCAACTCCATCTGATTCTTCTTCTTGGCGTTCATGGCACATAGAGGCCTTGAGTACTAGAATTTATTGCTCTGGGGAGCATCCCTCAGCTAAGAGCAGAATGGAGATGGAGAGTGAGGAGTCCAGCTTTTTCATCCTACAAATAAACTACTTGTATTCAAATCCTTGTCTGAAGGCCTGCTCCTGGGAAAACTCAGCCTAGGGCATTGGCCCATCTCCCAGTCAGACTGTGAGTTCAGTGCAGCTAGTGACTGAGGTCTCTAATTTATCAGTGGGCATCATCAGTGCCTACCACATGCTTGGCACAGAACAGATATTTATTGAAAAAATGGTGTATGACACTCAGTGAACACTTATTTCATTGCTGGTTTTCTATTTAAAGGCAATATGGAGCAAAAGCAAAGGCTCTCGTGTCAAAAGTGTTGGGTTCATTTTAAAAAAAATGGAACCTCTGCTTCTTATTGGTGTAACCTTGGGCAGGGTGGGAGTTGGGAGTAAGACTCCTAAGCCTCAGTGTCCCCCTTCTGCCCAAGAGGGGTCTTTATGAGACTCAAGGGTTGTTGTTTAAACTGTGGGGAGTTACACAAATGTAAATTGTCTTTATTTTAGGCAGTCATGTAATTCTTTGTGCCTAAATAGGGGGAAGGAGATTTCATCCCAGATACCACAAGCACTTGTGGCAGGAAGAGGAAGTTGATGAAAACAGGGGCTGGGTAAACAGTTAATTCCATTTGCAGAGTCTTCAGAGGTTGACATCTCTGTTTTGATGGAAATAAGGGAGTAAAATAGGCTTTTACAAGTCTAGAAGTAATTGCTAAAGGTAAATAGACATAAAAGGTATGTCTGCATCTATCTCTGGGCTGTATTTGACAGTAGACTTCTAATGAACTATTTTAAATATGAAAAATCTTAGTGTATTTTTTAAATTTATCTTTCTCCTTTAATAGCTTCAAAATTCCTAAACACAAACATATACATGTTGAGAAATAGCTGAGATTTTTTTTTTAGATCAAACTAAAATCAAGTGTTCTCTTAGTATCTTCACAATATTACTCGTTTTTTGAGAAATGCCAAACCCTGTATTAACCCGCCAGGCCACAATTTTGAATATAAGACTTAATAAGAGAATAAGAATGAAAAATTAGAATATAGTCTAAAATACTGAAATAAATTTAGAAATAAGAAATTAGAAATAAGAGAAACCTGAACTCATTTTCTTTCTTTCTGTTTAACTGTTTTGTGTTCTAGTGGGTGGGAAAACCCTAATCCATCATCATATTGATTAGCACTATGTAAGAGGGAAGAGTATGTGCAAATTTTTACCCCAGAGTTCTCAAAATTAGTGCTTCTCAGGCTGGGCTTTCTCTCCAGACCCTCACCCACGACTGTGTATCTTATGTATCCATGCACATGGAGGACATAAAATACATGTCAAACAAAATAAAGCAAGTTATTAAGTACAACAAAACCCTAAATCTTGGTGGAAGTCAACAGATAAACAGACTATACCAGTAGAATAGTCTAAATACACAATGTATAATTCATGGCTAACCCAAGGCTGTGCTTGTGCAATATTTCACCGGCCTCCCCTTGCAGGCTTTGAGGTTAAGACTGGGAAAATTACACTGCCTTTGCTAACTCAGCAAAACTCTGGACACTCAAAAAGGAAAACCCCATCTTTTCCAATAAGGGGAACAGGCAAGAAGGCTGAGGGTAAAAAGAGTATTTTCTTAAAGCTAGACATTAGAAAGTCACTGGGTACCAAGCTATCCATTATCTTGTTAATAGATAAGTTCATTGTTGACAAATGTTTGTCTTCTTGAGACCATTGTGCTGCTAAAATGAAGAGAGCTGACCAACCTCTTTCCCCATACTCCATCACCGACCCCCCCACACTCCATCACTGTGCTTAATTCACAGTAGGCATCTGATAAACATTTGCTGAAGAAACTTCTTTTTGATTTCCATTTGTTGTCCACTGGATGCAGCAGTGAAATGTAACCATGAACATATAATGCCCAATAACAATAGTAATAGAAACCTGAATAAAATTAAACATCTTTATGCAAATTTGTAGTTTCCAACAATTTCTCAATTATCTTTTCCCAAAATATAGGATGAGCTAACAAATGAGTGTACATGACTTTCCCAAAGCTGACAAGGCAAAACCAAGTCCTTGGCAGCTCTCCAACGGCCACAAATGAGGCTCTGTGCTAAGGACCACCAAGTATTCCAGAGACTAGAAAGCTGAATGGGTTGTGGGATACAGTGTAGAGTGCAGTGCCATTTTTGGCAACTAAGAAATAAGAGAGGGAAGACAAATGTCAAGTCATCACCAGCACAGGTTCATGTGCTTACTAATCCATGGGAGAACCATGCCTGGTGGAGCTACAAGCCTGAGCTTTGGGCAGTAAATGAATCTGTCCATCAAATAATAGAATTTAAAAGAATGCTGTGAACACAAAAAGGTGAGAACTGGTTTAGTCTTTCTAAGCTAATGGATTCAACCAATCAATTACGTCTTCTTTTGAGTGTGTTGCCGTTGATTGTTTGCTGATCAAAAAAGCCCAGGCGAACCTTTCAAGTACAGAATGTCTGTGATTTATGCTGTCCACCTGACTCTGCTACGAGTGAGCGGAGAAGATACTGGGCCTACAAAGTTTTTTCTACTCCCATGGAGAAGGTTTTCTCCACTGCCTTTTTAAATGTTTGAAAGAGTGGTAAGAGATTTAAAAAAAAAAGTGTATTTTGATTATTACACAAGTCATGTTAGTTTGGCGTACTGACTATATAACAAAATAATATTGTTAATCAAAAATTTAAATTTAAACAGAAAAACCTTAAAGAAGCAGAAATAATTTACACTGAATATGCTAAAAGGGGTAACACTCTCCTTCGTATGAATTACTATAGAGTTTAGGGCTCCCATCTACACTTAACCAAATTATTGAAAACCTTATTACATCATTAATGAATATAGAGAGGTAGACCAACAAAATAACTCGAGCACTAGCTCATAATTTTCAAAACATTTAGAAGATGGTGGTGAGTGGAAAATTTTTAATGTGTGATATACCCAAGTACAAATCCCCAGGGAAATGCCTAGATATAGAAATGGTGCCAGATTTCTGCAACATAGGCATACAAATTAGAATTTCTCTCGGACCTTTAAAATACGCATTGAAAGTGAAACCGTGCACCTTTCAAAATATGGAAATGAAAACCAGTACTGTCACAAAATGTGCCTTCTCGAAGTTGCACTTAATGTTACGGCACCAGCCTTTATTGGGAATTGTTGCAGGAGACAGCTCTATGAAAACCACATCTGCATTTGCTGGAAAGGGCTGCTGAGGGTATTATCCATTATGTGGTTCAATATTCCTATAGAAAATCACTCACAATAAACTCTTTTTAATATCTGGTGCCAGGAAAATCTCTATCTTCAGGAACTAGTCTGTTTCCTCCTTTCTAATAACAAAAATGGTACAATTTATCCTGTTTCCCTTTTTGCCCTGGCTGCCAGGGAGTTCAGGGCCAAAGTTGATGATCAATCATAATAATTATAATGGACTTTGTGGTTAGCAGAGTTACTTCCTCCAGGTTTTCAAGGCTTTTATTTTCATTTTTTACTTTTACTAATCATGTGTGTGTGTGTGTATGCACATGTCCATGCACACACACTTGCAGACACGGGCTTTCTTACAACTTCAATTCCTTTTTGAAAAATGATAGATTATGTTTATTGCATAAAAGTAAAAGATCCAGGAAGATGTCAAAATATGCTTTTTCTTGGTAAAAATAGTTTTCATACACATGTGTGTGAGCATAAGTATCTTGTCTTTCTCTTTGGGAACAACTACTTCTATACAAGTTAAGAGCTTGTCAGTGTTATACCCAGACAAGTTTTATTCTGTTTATGGATTATTTCTTTGACAAAATAATATATCTTTATTTATAGTTGATGCCTTTCACAAAATTAACACCATAATTCTGCAAAACTTTGTTAAACTCACAGTTATCAAGAAGTCCTTAAATTTGGCTCTGATGACTTGGCTGAACTCAAAGAATCACTGCAGAGAATTCATTTACACTACGTTTACCAAATGTTTGAAATGGACCATCATGTCATTTTCACTTCTCTTCAATGTTTTCTTTTTTCTTAAGTAATACATATGAAATTAATGGTTGATTTGTTTCAAATGGTCTATTTTCCTGCCCTGAGCCTATTCTATTAGCCAGCTTACATTTAAACATATTTTAGTCTTACAGATTTTCCACTGACTAATAAGCAAAACACAGCTTTTCAAAATCCTAAAAGAAGTACATTAACTTTCTTTCAAATTATTGTTTAAAAAAAAATGTTCCACACTGAATTCCCTAGCTTGGGACAAACCGGAAAGATCCCATGAGTTTTTAAACCATATTCATTTCCCTGAGCATGGGGGCTCTGCCTCCTGGATGGTACAATGCATTCAGTCCTCCTGTCAGTTAGAATTTAGGAAGTCATTTCTCTTTAATAGTTGCCAGACCTCCTGGATAAGCTGGGGCACTTTGCTTTGCCCTGGATCTCCATTGAGACTGGAACCTTCCTACTTATTTTCCCCTCTACCACCGTAAGAACACTGGGATCCCGCTGGCATAAAACTGTTTTGACCCCTGAATCATAAAGCTGTACCTTAACAGTGGGATTGTTTGCAATTAAGTAACTGATCCTTTCCCTATTTAACTTGAGTCAGTTCATTTGATACTAACACCATGCTTCTGTAACCCCACCTCTCCACCCCCCACCTCTCATTCCCTTGACTGGTCTCCAAGAATAGCTGGGTGGCTTTGTTCTTTAACTCTGCACATAACCAAAAAAACCAAAAGGCCACAGAAGGACTGGGTATCAGCACAGTGTCTGGAATCAGACAGACCAACCTCACATTAAATCTGGGGTCTGCCACTTACTGGTTCTACGACTCTAAGTTACTTAATTCTGTGGGACCTAAGCCTCCTCATCTGTAAAATGTGAATACTAATAATAGTACTTCACTCATAAACTTGCTTCATTCATTCAGGACATAATCACCCAGAGTACCTACTATTTGCCAGGAACTATGCCAGGCACTAGGTATAGTCAGAATATACACGGGTCCTACCCTCATGGAACGTTCTTTCATTCTAATGGGGCAATTAGATACTAAATCAACAGATGAAAATACATACTTAGAAACTTTGATAAGTACTCTAAAGGAAATGACAGAACTCTTTGGAGAGTAACAATGAGAAGTGGAGGGAAATGTCTTTGTAGAGAGAAATCTTAATCAGGAAGCATTCAGGTTATGATCTGAAGGCTAATGTGGAGGAAGCAGACACGGGGCATTCCAAGAAGGGGAACAGCATATACGAAGGCCCTAAGCAGGCAAAGCTTGGCTTTTTTGAGAGAGAAAGTGGACCACTGTCTTCAGGAGACTGTGAAACGGGAGAAACTCCAAAATAAGATTGGTGAGTATCAGTGGAGAGTCAACATGCAAAAATCAAAAACAAAAACAAAAAACAAAAAACAAAAATGTGATCCAGGGTTTAGAACAGATCAGATATCAGCAAATTACAGCTCATGGGCTCACTGCCTGTTTCTGTAATAAAAGTTTTATTGGCACACAGCCACATTCATTTGTTTATGTATTGTCTATGGCTGCTTTCACACTACAACAACAGAGCTAAGTGGCTGCAACAGACCTGAAAGTCTGAAATATTTACTATATGGACCTTTAAGACAAAGGTTGCCAATTCTGAAACACAGTAACCTCCAATAAATGTTTAAATAAACAACAACAAAGTAAGCCAATACTGTATGATTCCAACTATGACATTCTGGAAGAGGCAAACTGTGGAGAGAGTGAAAAGATCAGTGGTTGCCAGGGGTTATAGAGAGGTAGGAATGAATAGGCAGAGCACAGAGAATTTTTAAGGCAGTGTAACTACTCTGTGTGATACTATAATGGTGGATACATTATAAATTCATTATAAATTTGTCCAAACTCAAAGTGTGTACAACACCAAGAATGAATCCTAATGTAAACTGTGGACTCTGGGTGATAATGATGTGTTAATGCAGGTTTATCAATTGTAACAAATGTACCACTCTGGTGCGGATGTTGATAGTAGGAGAGGCCGTGCATGTGTGAGGGCCAGGGATATATGGAAATTCTCTGTACTTTTCACTCAATTTTGCTGTGAACCAAGGACTGCTTTAAAAAAATAAAGACTTTTTTTTAAAAAAGTAATCTGGGGCGCCTGGGTGGCTCAGTGGGTTAAAGCCTCTGCCTTCGGCTCAGGTCATGATCTCGGGGTCCTGGGATCGGGGCCCGCATCGGGCTCTCTGCTTGGCGGGGAGCCTGCTTCTTCCTCTCTCTCTCTCTCTGCCTGCCTCTCTGCCTACTTGTAATCTCTCTCTCTCTGTCATATAAATAAATAAATTCTTAAAAAAAAAAAAGTAATCTGATCTTCAGCAACAGATCATATTTCAGCCCCAAATTTGCTTTTCCTTGGATTCCATATAAAATGCAGCAACTCAAACTGAAGTCTTCCCTGAATTTCAAGATACCTGTGTTCTTATCAAAATGTGAAAAGACGTAATTTTTTAACTTAAAAAAAAAGGTAAACCATCTTGTATATATCCATGGGAATTAGCAAGTAATGGGATTTAACTTGAAAATTTTTGAGAGATAGGTTAAATCAGAAATTCTGGGATATTTTGGGAATGCAGGAATATTGTAAAATTAAGATGGATAAGCAAAATATTTAAAGATTATTTCTATTAATAGTGCATGCACACTGAGCATATGAAATAAGAAACTTTTGCTTCCAGCATCATGGTGGACTAGATGCTATGAAGACCTCTTCCAAAACATAATTTTTATTGCATTGTTGAGCTCATGGGAAGTAAGGAAACCTCTAAAGGACTAAAATAAACAAACAAAACTCCAGAAGTGAGCTGAAACCAGAATATTGTGCTGAAAGCCCACATAAATAACAGGGATTGCTCTGAGAGCAAATACCTAGGTCATTTACAGAACTGAGACACTAAGCCAGTGCAAGTTAGAAGAGCTTAACCTGGAAGCTGT
Organism: Ailurus styani; assembly: GCA_002007465.1. Taxonomy (NCBI): domain Eukaryota; kingdom Metazoa; phylum Chordata; class Mammalia; order Carnivora; family Ailuridae; genus Ailurus; species Ailurus styani. The sequence continues at coordinate 489,536 of LNAC01000358.1, forward strand.
GATTAAACTAGGATTCTTGAAAGAACTAAGTGGTCCTAGGTTGGTAGCAGCCCTTCTTGCTTCCAGAAGAAGCAAAATAAATCCCCTCTGTGGAAAAGAATCCCTATTTTAGTCACTCAGGGCTCCCACTAAGATTTGCCAAATATAAATCCTCAAAGATTACCAAGTATATAAGGAAACCAATTACCAATGAAGGAAAGACACTATAATAAACAAGAATATGTGCATATAAATATATATATATGAATATATACCTAATGGCTTCAGATACTTAAATATATAGAATGTAAAATAGTTCATTATGAAATCTTAAAGAAATCCATGCAATAACAGACTATTAAAAGTGACTAGAAAGATTTGAAAAATCCAAATTAAACTTCGGAGAAAAAAATATATATATAATGGTTAATCTAAAACAGTCAATGAATGTGGTTAGCCACAGATCAGAGACAGCTGAAGAGAGAACATGTGAATTGGAAGATATCAATAAAAAATTATTCAGATGCAGCTGAGAAACAAGGAGAAGGAAAATGAGAATGGGATATTAATTGATATGGAGGACAAAAAGGGAATATCCAACACATCCGTTAATTGGAGTCGCATGAAGAGAGACCAGAAGTGCAGAGGGAAGGTGATACTTAAAGAAATAATGGCTGAGAATTACACAGAATTGGTGAAAGATATGAACTTACATATATAGGAAGCAGAATAAATAAAATAAATTCATACCTATACATCATAGCAAGACTAAAAACAATCAAAGGGAACCTAGTTACTTACAATTAGATGGAAAGCAGACTTCTCCACATCAATAATGGAAGCCTAAAGTTGGTAGAATAATATGGTGCTGAGCGAAAACAACTAGCAACATAAAATTGGTTGATTCAGGAATGAGGGTGAAATAAAAATATTTTCAGAGAAACAAAAATTGAAAAGAGTTTATCAGCAATAGATGTACACTAAAAAAAACTGTAAAAGCATAAAGGATTATAAGCTGAGAAGGAAAGTTTGAGATGTAAAAAGAAATGATAAAGAACACTATTTTTAAAAAATAATTTTGTATACAGGTTTGTTTAGAATTACCAATATTTTTTTTCACCTCAGTATCTAATCCATTGATCCAAAAAAAAGGCATAATTAAAGTACTGGACAAGAACATGTGAATAGAAGAGTGATGAACAGAGTTAACATGTTTTATCATGTTTATATTATCTGGAAGAGGGAAGTCATTGGCCCCACTGGTGGGAATACGGGCCATGCAAAGGTCGGTTACACAGTCTTCTTATCATCAAAACTGATCTAATTACCACCACAGCTGAGTACCATATCTGCCCACAGCAGAGGCCAATATTGAGCCCTGGGTGGACTAACTGGCTACCTAGGGACATATTGATGACATTAGACTTCTCTGACTTTGAAGTGGTCAGTGCTCTGACTTAAACGATAGAAACTTTCTGTTCATGGATTTCTCTTCTCTTCAGCACTTCTGCCAGGAGAATTCTTGAACATACAAAGTGACTTATCTATTGCATGATATCTTGGGCAATATCACCCCCAACCATGGGACACATTTTACATCAAAGGAAGTACATAGGTGGGCTTATTACCTAGAAATGCTGGTTTAGTATACAATGGGGGATAACACCCAAAGAGGCTGGGATATTGTCCTACGGGTATATGGCTTAAGTCATAGGCCAATATATGATGTCATCTCCCCCATAGTAAGAATACATGGATCAGGAAACAAAGGAAGAGGTTGCAGTGGCCCTTCTCACTAAAACACCTAATAACTTACTAGGAGAACATTTGTTCCCACCAAAGAACACTGTCATGGTGTGATGAATTAGAAGCTGAGATTGACCCTTGGCCATTTTGGGCTCCTCACTCCACTGAACAGACAGGGAAGGGGGTCACCATTATTGCAATGGGTATAAGAAAGGAGATACATAGAACCCAGGCATTCACTGAGGTACCCTCAAATGAAAATGTAAAACTGTGGTAACCCAATAAATTCAAACCATCAAAAACTTAGATGTTGAATGAAGGTATGTATAACATTAGCAAGTTAAGAACTCTATCTCGCTGAAGTATCAGCAGAAAGTAAAGGGATCACAGAAGAGGTGACGGTAGAGGAAAACTATGATTACCAATGAGGCATCATGACCAGCTATAGAGATGGAGGCTACAGAAGTTACATTTTGTTTCACTAAGTCATTTATTTCCCCCCTTCTATCCTTTGCTGCCTTATAAGACTGGTAGTAGCTCAGATATTAGATATGAATATGACCAAATTGACATTTTCTCACAATGATGCGGGGGCTGAGGTTGTGTTGCAGACACTAACTTTTCACCTGAAGGAAGGACACAAGAAGATGCCAGGAGGTAAATGGAGTAAACTGTGCCAGATATTATTCATTTGTCCCTTTAGATCTACTCCACTCTTCTCTCCTTGCTTTCTTTCTCAGTGGGCTGATAGATACAGGAGACATCAGTGTGCTCTGTGTCCTTGGGATTCCAGCAGAATTAAGCTAATTGCAAAAGATGGATGTAGGGAGGAGAGTGACATCAGCCTGTCTGTCCAGGTTCCCTCCCTGTGAGTTCACTTCAGACTCATTACATCCTTCTCAAAAGCAGCTCCTTTTGACCCTCTTCCAAGTTCTGGAAATGTCTCCTTCCCTTGTCTCCCTGGGCCCAGAAGTGGTGATATCGCTGCTGTGGAAGCCCTGGGTTCCTGATAAACCCTAACAGTCCCACCATACCATACTCATACCTTTGCAACTAATCCTTTTGTAAGTAAATGCTTCTTCAGTTATCTTATTTTGAAATAGCCCTGATTGGGGGCCTGATTGACCCACTCACTGTGATTTCATGTTATGTAACACATTGTTTGTGAACCAACCCCTATTTGGAGAGATTTTCTTTAAACACCCATAAATGCAGAGCTCTGGGTAATTTGCTATGGAAACAAAATTAGTTAACTCTTTGGCACTACATGACAGGCTCAGAAAAAGTTGTTATAAGAACACTTCCTGGGGGCGCCTGGGTGGCTCAGTGGGTTAAAGCCCCTGCCTTCGGCTCAGGTCATGATCCCAGGGTCCTAGGATGGAGGCCCGCATCGGGCTTTCTGCTCAGCAGGGAGTCTGCTTCCTCCTCTCTCTCTGCCTGCCTGTCTGCCTACTTGTGATCTCTCTCTCTCTGTCAAGTAGATTAAAAAAAAAAAAAAAAAAGAAAGAACACTTCCTGGGTAACCAGAAAGAAGAAGATTCAAGATGGACATGAAGACCCAGGAGCACTCTACCTCTGGCTGTAACTACTGGGCAATTACTATCAAGAAAATGTTAACAGAACTCAGCAGTTACTTCTCTTAGGACCAACTGCCTTAGTACACTTTGGATAGGCTTTAATTTATAATTAAATGACCAACCGATCAGATATCCAGAGGGAATTTAAATTCTTCTCCAAGAGAGAAGTTCTCAAACTCTGAGTGTACATGAGCATCACCTGGAGTCAGGATTGGGTATAGTTTGGCAGGGTTCAGGGCAAAAATGTGGGCCTGTTGTTAAGAACTTATTAAGAATTCCAAGATGGTGATAGCAGAATCATTAAACCAAGCACAAGGCTCATTTAAATGCAGAGTTCCCAAGTCACTGCAGAAATTGCACAGCCATGAAGCTGCCCTTCTTGGAGAGCTGGTTACAACATAGGTTGCTGCACCCTATTCCCAGAGATTCTGATTCAATAGGTCTGGGGTGAAGCCCAATAATCTGGATTCTGAACAAATTCCTGGGTAATGCTGATGATCTTGCTGGCCTAGGAACCAAACCTTGAGAACCATTATTCTGGAGAATATAAAAGGGGGGAGGGAATCTCAAGATGAAATGAACACACAACCAACCAATTTCAGAACCCAAGCTGATTATCTGAATAGATTTTTTATTGGATATCACAATATATAACTCTGATTCATAAAAAGTTAAATTTATGCATTTGTAAATTTATAGATACAAATTTAATATCCCAAATAATATTAACTGCCTATCTCACATTTAGAGATTCCTTTTCTCAACAAATGCTTATTTATTAAATGTTTACTATATGCCGGGGCACTATGCCTGCTCATGCATTATCTATGAATAGGTCATAAATAAATGAGGATATTATTTAGAATAGTGATCTCAAGTATGGGGAAGTTCAGAGTTGGGATGAATGAGATTCCCCACGTTGGGAAATCTGAATATGAAAAAATTGTATCACTTCTATAAATATATATTTATTATATGTTTATGGAGAAAATATAGCTTAGCAAAAGCATCTTGGCTTTGATACAATTGATACATGATACAAAAATACATCACAGGTGATTTTAAAAGGTTAAGAATGCTTCATTTCAAATAAAGATGAGATACTGGGTGTTCATGGTGACCTATAAGAGTTTATTAAGAATTATGAAGTTTCAGGTGCCTGGGTGGCTCAGTTGTTAAGAATTATGAAGTTTCATCTTATGTTGAAATACCCAGTGTATAAACACACAAACAAAACCTTCAGAAATTTTCAAATACTCCCCTTAGAATAACCAAGGTACCAGTTAAGAAAATCAGTGAATCCAGGGTGAATTTTTTTTAAGGATTAACAAAAAAAGACACCTTCTATGAAGATTAAACTACTCCACTGTCAAAGTCCACTTTCACTTTCAAAGTCACACAAAGCCACTGCCAATTTATTTCCACAAATGTCCCCTGCATCATAGCCTATAAGAACCTATACCAGCTTCAGAGTTCTGGTTTCTCCTCCTGGATATACAGTGTGGTTGACTGTTGACTATTCATCATTATAATTTCAAAGGATGAAAAGTTTGCTCATGTGGAATGTAGGTATTCTTGACCTCTGAACTCCATTGTTCTGAAGCCAGGAAAAAATATGAGAGCTCTGGCAGTATTAAACAAATCTGATAAGGTCATGTCTGCCTTCAAAGAAAGATCAGCAGCCAACTGCACAACAGTCTGCAATTCCCAAAATATTCTTCTCTCTAGGCCTCAAGTGTTGATAATTAACTGCCTACACTCTAGACCAAATTTATTGCTTTTTCTATTGTAATTTTAGTAAAATTAAATAATTGTAATTGTAAAATTTTTAAATGACACTGAAAAAATAAAATTATTTTTTCCCCACAACCTTTCTATTCCCCCACTGAAACGGGAAGAAGATAAAAATGTATGTACCACATTATAAGAGTTTACTGGGAAGAATGTTAATGAAGGATGCCAAGAATATCTTGTGCTAGACTTCTAAGATGAAATAATAAATATGGGAAACTCCAGTTCCCAATGAAAATCTGCAAATCAAAAGTATTTTCAAAAGATGAATATTTAGTATGAGATTCTGACAATATTTTTTCCAAGGGCCTCATTTTTTTTTTCAAGCAGAGATCAAAGAATATTTTGTATCTGGTGTACTGTTAATTTATATCAATTTAACTGTCAATATTTTTAAATTCACAATGAAATTACATAGGGCTCAATTTATAAATATTTATAAAGTTAACAACTGTGAACTGTGGAGGTGTGTCAAACTGTAAACATAGTCATGGAACACTGGTTCATTTTGAGAACAGATGTTGGGCCATCTCTATAATGGGGTTGATTGTAGATGGTACAGTAATGACATATAGTCTCTTTCTTTCTAGAGACTTTTAAAACACACAGGCAAATCCAAGGAAAGCAAAACGTGCCCCTGAGTTCCTAGTCTATTTTTGCCACAGTGGCAGACATTACTAAATGATCCTGGAACTTCTCCAACCCTCAGCCCAGTCTTTGTACGGCTCTCATCATTGCACTCTGGCAGTCACTATCGAGTGACTGGAACTAGCACAAGATCAAACTATTTTTTATATCTTATTTTATATACTTATATATAATATAATATATAATATAATATATAAAATATATTTATATATTTAACTATTTTATATATTATAAACTATTTTGTATCCTGCAGTGGTTCTCAAATACTTTATGTGCAGCATATTTTCAAGAATTAGGAAGTTTGGTAGCACTCTTAAGGATTAAAAAAAGCAATGATAAATAAATTTTAACAACATTAATGATCTAGTCTGTTACTACTCACAGTGTCTAGTAAAGGAGCCCCAATTATCAATTATTCATTTTATATCCAGGTTACCCTTTGGGCATAACTATTTACAGCTTTGGTTCTACTTCTGTAGTAAAGCTCTCTTATACCCATTCGACAGGCCATGTTCCTTTAGGCCCTTCTGGTATTCTCCTTAGGAGAACAGACTCTGCTATCAAGACAATGGTGTGTGACACTGTTGATGAGCTTTGAGAAAGAACACTTTGGCCAGTGAGTGCTCACCCAATCCAGAGACAGAGAGAAAGGTTAAGAGCCAGCTGGGTTTGCCAGGTGAAGACAATTAGGTATACCTGTTTTATGTGCCTTATCTCATTCAATCCTCTCAGCATCCCATGAGAAAACTGAGGCTCTGAGAGTTTAGCTCCTTGCCACACCACCTGTTACTGTGGAGAAGTAACAAGGACATAGCTCTGGTGAGGAGATATGGCCCACTTTAAAGCCAGTGAGCTTAGCCTCTCTGCCAGCCTGCCCTCTGTTGACCAACCAAATCCAGTCATCTTCAGCATTAGGAGTGGATCTAAAAAATCAACAGCAACAACTGGAAAAATGAAGTAGCCACCATTCTTTCCACTGCTTCAGTCAAAGTTTGTTTTATTGAAGACAGCCAATCCACTTGATCTTTGGACCAAGTGTCTAAAAGCACCAGTTCCTTCCACTTCCTTCGGGAGGTCTTCCACTTGAAATGTGATCACTTCTTGAACAGAGAGTGGATGGTAGGGCTTTATAAATGTCAAAGGTCGCAGACAACACAATGTGAATTAATATCAGGATTCCTTATGTTTTAGCTCCCCACTTTTACACAGGAGCAATATTTTCACTGTCACTATATAGGTGAAACAATTAAAGAGAGGAACCTTACTAACCTGAATTTAGCACCTACATGCCAATGCTCAGGTGATGTACATGAGCTCATTTAATCCTTACAACAAGCACAAAGTATACATTTTTAATTTCCTCTGGTTAATTTTTATTACCATACCACCTACTATATGTTTTATGTATTTAATTTATTATCTGTGTCCTGTCAACCCCATTAGGCCCTCTATTCCTTATTTTTTTTAAGATTTTATTCATTTATTTGAGAGAGTGATCGAGAGAGAGAGCACAAGCCGGGGGAAGGGCAAACGGAGAGCGGGGAGCAAACCCCCTGCTGAGCAGGGAGCCCTGGACACAGACAGGATCCCAGGACCCTGGGATCATGACCTGAGCTGAAGGTAGACGTTTAACCAACTGAGCCACCCAGGCAGACCTAGGCCCTCCATCCCATAAAGGATTCAGATTTTGGTCTGTTTCATTTATTGTCATATCCCTAATAGTGCACAGCACATGGTAGATGTACAATAACTATTAACGGCGTAAACGAATAGAAGCTCAGCAAGATTCAAAAACTTGCCTAAGATACACATTTTGGAACCGAGCCCTCTATCATGTGTGCCTAACTGCTACCCAACACCCCAACTCTGGGCCCAGGGCTCTTTGAATGATTGAAGAGTCCCACCAGCTGGGGCAGTATAGTAAGGATATCACTTGGCAGTGCTCTGTGAATAATGGTGCTCTTTGACCAGGGGAGTCCTGATATTATTGCTTCTAAGGAAAGAAAGAAGAGGAGAGAAGAGAAGAGAAGAGAAGAAAGAAAGAAAGAAAGAAAGAAAGAAAGAAAGAAAGAAAGAAAGAAAGAAAGAAAGAAAGAAAGAAAGAAAGAAGAAAGAGAGAGAGAGAGGGGTGGGGGGAGGAAGGAAGGAAGGAAGGAAAGAAAGGAAGGGAGTTTAGGAAAGAATCCCTCCTAGCTTTCAGCCCCTGTTTAGTTCAGGTGGCTGCAATTCAACTCAACAAACACTGACTGAGGTCACCTGCAGTTGGTAATTGGGGAAGATGCATCCTTGTTCTCATGTAACTCACAGTCTACTATGAGGAGAAAGACAGTGAATCACACAGGCTTTATATGAAGCATCATGAAGTGCTAAAAACAATGTATACGAGGAGTGTAGAGAAAGGAAAGGCTGGTTATTTGAAGGCTGCATCAAGGAAGACCTCAGGGAGGAAGAGGCATGTGACCTGCGGTAAGAAGAGCATCATTACCCAAGGAAGGAAGAATCCCAAAGTCACCACCAAGCTGAAGCAGGAGAGTAATAGATTCCTGGAATTGTAAGCAAAACTAAGAAGCAGTAGAATTTAGTCCAGTGGTTCTCATGTGGCCTAAATACGGAGTGATTTTGCTCCACAGGGGATATCTGACAGTATTTGTCACAACTGGGGGGGTGCTACTGACATCTAGTGGGTAGAAGACAGGAATGCTACTAAGCCTCCTACAATGCCCTCTATCTCCCCAAAGGATTATCTATTCCAGAATACCAATAGTGGTAAGTAAGGTTGAGAAAGCCTGGCTTAGAGTAAAGAGCATGAACTTTGAAGGCAAAGAGACTTGATTGCTGTCCCATCTCTACACCTAAGCAGCCAAGTGACAAATGGCTACTTAGTAGCCAAGAGGCAAATGACACATCCCCTTTGTGCTTAAGTGTGTTCATCTGATAAATGGGAAATGCTGGCAATACCTACTTCACAACGGTCAATCCTTCACTCAACAGATACATCTAAAGGGTCTCCTATGTGTCAGGCACTACGTTAGCTCCCAGGATACTGCAGTGGGTAAAATGAATGTAAACCCCATGTTCATGGAGCTAATCATGGAAATCAAGCATATAAGCAAGCAATAAATAATAAAGAGGTAGGATGCTACTGCAGAGATGTGTTAGAAGTTTAAGAAGCTCCAACAAGGAAGATCTACCCTAGACAAATGATCAAAGAAGCCTTGTGGGAGGGAATAACATGTAATTGGACATCTGAAGGATGGTGAGGGATTGGTCAGGTGAAGAGGACCAGATTAAATAAGATAACAAATGTGAAACCCTTACTATGGTACTTGATGTGATGTACTCATTACATAATGGGAATTATTCTAAATATCCCAAAGAGACCCACCCTGTATATAATGAATTCTGGTTTTCAGGAGTGATTATTTTAATGTGGTGGAGACTGCTGTTTACCAAACTGTGTCTTCTCCTTCCTAGGTTCTTGGCTCCCTGGCTAGACACTTCATAGCCTTCCTTTAGTTAGATATGGCCATGAGACTAAGTTCTTGCCAGTAGAATGTGAGAAGCAATGTGTTGATATTTGAGTGTTGGCTTTATGTCAAAGAACATGACTTCTCAATGATTTACATTTGTTTCCCTCTGACTGCTAAATAAGAATGTAGTTGAGACCCAACTTCAGCCATGCCATAGATGGGTAACCAAAGTCATTCTGTATAGTGTCAGATAGTAAATATACTCAGCTTTGTGGGTCATATGATCTCTCTCACAATTACTCAACTCTTCTGTTGCAGCACAAAAGTAGCTGTAATGTGGACATGGCTATGTTCCAATAAAACTTTATTTATACAACTAGGCAGAAGACTGAATTTGGTTTGTAGACCACAGTTTGCTGACCCGTGTGCTAGGGGATGAGGAAGCAATAAGATTGAAGGAACCTGGATTTGTGAAGGAACAGAACTGTCCTGTCAGCCTGGATCCGTCCCCTTAGAACTGTTATGAGAGAGATACACATACATATTCTTTAATCCCTACAGCTTAGCCTTTCCCTAATGAACAGATGAGTTTTTCAGGACTAATTGGGTTTATTTAGACTGTCCTGGCAACCCAGGAACTGTGTACATATAATAAGGTCTTCAGGTGAAATGACGCCTGATAATTTAGCATTTGGAAGTAAGACTGCGTTCAGGTTCGCAGGAGCTCATGCTTTAGCAATGAGGAGCCCGGGGTATATCTCTTAGTTCTCACTCCCCATTCATCTGAAGGAAGCAAACTGAAGACATTACCACCATTTATATATTCAAGATTTACAGAAAATCTGACTCCAACAACTGGATGCCTGTTGGTATCTTCCCGGAAACCACCGTCTAAGTAAACAACTGGTATTTTCAATCATGGTAGAGAGCACACAAAGGAGGCCATAAAACAGCAAACTCTGGATGCTTCCAGTGGCAGGCCATGTTGGCTGGAAATGGTCTCTATGACTTTAAATAAAATGAAGGCTGAATTTCTTGTGGGCCTCTGGACCAAGCTCACTGGTGGTATTCATTATTTCCGGCTTGCTTTACCCCTGCTTTTGTTAGGGAAGTGGGAAAGTTACAGGTCCTAGAAGACCTCTTTCCAAAAGAGCTCGAAATAAAATTACCATAATCCTTTTTACATTCATAATCCATTTACATCTACAACTATATTTTAGGCAACTCAACCTTTATCAGAAACTAACCACTGCCAACTCTAAATAATCCTTAGACCTTGACAATAGAGAATTAAACCAGTCTGAGGCATGGGGAGAAGGGGTAGCACTGCCAAGATGTCTGAGCTGGAAAGAATTGTAAAAGTAACTACTTTAGTCTCATTTTCTCATTTCATAGGCGAGAAAACTGAGGTCCAGAGAAGTTAACATTTTAGGTCACAAATCACACTACTGGGTATTTACCCTAAAGATACAAATGTAGTGATCCGAAGGGGCACGTGCACCCCAATGGTTATGCAGCAATGTCCACAATAGCCAAACTATGGAAAGAGCCTAGATGTCCATCAACAGATGAATGGATAAAGAAGATGTGGTGTGTGACTATATATATATATATATATATATATATATACATACACACACACACATATACATATAATTGAATACTATGTAGCCATCAAAAAACGAAATCTTGCCATTTGCAATGATGTGGATGGAACTAGAGGGTATTATGCTAGGCAAAATAAGGTAATCAGAGAAAGACAATTATCATATGATCTCTCTGATATGAGCAATTTGAGAGGCAGGGTGGGAGTTCATATGGGGAAGGGAGGGAAAAATGAAACAAGATGGTACTGGAGAGGGAAACAAACCATAAGAGACCCTTAATCTCAGGAAACAAACCGAGGGTTGCTGGAGGAGGGGGCAGGAGTAGGGTGGCTGAGTGATGGACATTGGGGAGGGTATATGCTACGGTGAGTGCTGTGAATTGTGTAAGACTGATGATTCACAGACCTGTACTCCTGAAACAAATAATACATTATATGTTAATTTAAAAAAAAGAATAAAAAAAAATTTCAGGTCACAAAACTAAGTTAGAAATAATGTGCTTCTATGGTTTAGGGTAAAGAAAACTGTGAATTTTGGTATTTGTTTGTGTGAAACTGGGGAGGAAATACAACTCTATTGTCCATTTTCCCTGTTGTTTTCTATATTAAAAAGAGCTAGAGGTAAATGTGGGCCTCAATTTTTAAATCACTTTGTATGACCAAATCACAAATTCCTACAAAATTTGGAATTAAAAAACCTCCAAAATTTTGACTGATTTCTTAACCTCACTCCATTTTCTAGAGAAAAATGTATGAGTAAGTAAGATATTTACATGTGTTCCTGTCAAGTAAGGATAGTTGTATCCCTCAATGCATACTTTTTAATTTTCCTACTGAATTCTGTGGCTTTTGGAAATAAGATGCAGGAAGAAGGGGGCTGATAGTTGTTTGAACTGAGATGTTAAAGGGTCATCATGAGCAAAATTCAGTTTTCTGTTCTTAATTTCCTTGCATCGTTACATAGGTCCTTCCCCGTTTTCTGAAACATCTTACAGCACACCCTAAACGTAGAGAAAGCTAACACAACTCTATGTGACAGGGCTCCTGGACCAGGCCGCCATTCATGGTGGACTTATAAGTCTCAGCAGCATTTGTTCCCTCTTTTCCTCTGGGTGGCCCAGATACTCAAGAAGTCAGGGAGACCCTGGCCCCCAAATTTGATAAAGCATTGCTTCTTTGACAAGATAAAGTTAGGACATGAAAATGTCTAGAACATGGCTGCTGGGCTGTTGATTTTCACGTTAGCCATATATTTTACAGTACTTAGTGCAAATATGTATAAAAATTAAATTTGCCAGCCTCGTATTCAAAAGAATATGGCTGGCTGTGAATTTCCGGGACTGCAATCCAATATCTGAGAGCTCACACCAGGACCATTTGTCTATTGACACAACCCAAGTATAAAAGTCCCCAATGAGCTTTCTTACAAGTCAGTTGGCATCAATGCCTCAAATCACAGAAGTTTTGTGGTAAGGAAGTAGCTGGAACAACTGCTGGCCACATTTTTGATACCCCAACTGCAGGGGAAATGCATGTACAAACCTTTTCAACACATTTTCAGATACACCAAATATGTTACAATCAAGGGTATCTCAGGTAGTGGAAAACAGCCCCGCTAATTCTTAAGACTAGTGTCAAAGGGACTGGGAAGGTTTCCACAGAAAAAGCAAAGATGTATTTCACACTGAATAATCCACGATGACAAGATTTTAAGGAGATAAATCCTTCTCCTCACAAAGTATGTGTAACTCACTTCCATGTCTGCAAATCATCAGGCAACTACTCCACATTTTAAAAAATCTATCCTGATAGTCTTCTGTTCACTCATGCATTTTCATATTCTGAAATGTGCAGAGTTTCACTCCTTTTTTTGTTGTTACATATACAATTTATATCCTAGAGAAAAACTCAGAAGGTATAGATTAGGAAAAATGAAAATGGAAAACTATGATCTCACTAACTAAGAATAAATAACTTACAGACACTGGTAAATATTCCTAAATATTTCTGTTTTTCTCTCATGCATTTATTTTTCCCTCCCTTCTCCTTTACATACATAGCACACAGACATAAACATCCTAAAACGAATGCACACTATACATATTAATCTGACTTGTTTTATTCAGAGGTATATGTAGAGTCTTTTAATGAAAGTAAATGGATATCTGTATTATCTGTTTTAACAGCTATATTGTTTCCACCGTGAATACTGTAAACATATGTATGTGTACAAACATACTTGGAGATACTGTGGGTTCAGTTCTAAACCACCTCAATAAAATGAGTATCAAATTAAAGTGAGTCAAACTTTTTTGGTTTCCTAATACATATAAAAGTTATGTTTATATTATACTGTAGTCCATTAAGTGTATGCAATAGAATTATCTCTAAAAATGTACATACCTTAATTTAAAAAATACTTTATCGTGAAAAAATGCTAACCATCATCTGACCTTTCAGCAAGTTGTAATACTTTGCTGGTGGAGGGTGTCTTGCCTTAATGTTAATGGCTATTGACTGATCAGGGTAGTGGTTGCTGAAGGTTGGGCTCCTGTGACAATTTCTTTAAACAAGACAACAGTGAAGTTTGCTGCATTGAGTGGCTCTTGCTTTCACAAACAATTTCTCTGGAGCAGGCAATGCTGTTTGATAGCATATTATTCACAAGAGAACTTCTTTCAAAACTAGAGTCAATATTCTCTAATCATGCTGCTGTTTTATCAACTAAATTTATATGATATCCTAAATCCTTTGTTTATTTCAACAATCATCACAGCATCTTCACTTGGAATAGATTCCAACTCAAGAAACCACTTTTTTGTTCACCCCTAAGAAGCAACTCCTCATCTGTTCAAATTTTATCATGAGATGGCAGCAATTCAGTCACATCTTCGGGCTCCATATTCTAGTTTTCTTGCTATTTCCACCATATTTGCAGTTACTTCCTCTGCTGAAGTCTTAAGCCCCTCCAAGTCCTCCATGAGAAGTTCTTCTGAACTTTTGCCCATATTGATATTTTGACCTCTCCCCATGAATCATGAATGTTCTTAGTGGCATCTAGAATGGTGAATCCTTTCCAGAGATTTTCAATTTACTTGTCCCAGAGCCATCAGGAGAATCATTGTCCATGGCAGCTATAACCTTACAAAATGCATTTCCTAAATAATAAGGCTTTAAAGTCAAAATTTCTCCTTGACTCATGGGCTGAAGAATGGATGCTGTGTTAGCAGGCATGAAAGCAACATTAATCTCATTGTACATCTCCATCAGAGCTCATGGGTAACCAGGTACATTGCCAATAAGAAGCAATATTTTGAAAGGAATCTTTTTTCTGAGCAGTAGGTCTCAACAGTGAATTTAAACTATTCAGTAAACCATGTTGAAATGGATGTGCTGTCATCCAGGCTTTGTTGTTTCATTTATATAGCACAGGCAGAGTACCTTTATCATAATTCTTAAGGTAAATGAGCATTGGCTTCAACTTAAAATCACTAGCTACATTAGCTTCTAACAAGTGAGTTGGTCTGTTCTTTGATGCTTTGAAGTCAGGCATTGATTTCTCTCTAGCTCTGAAAGTACTAGATGATATCTTCTTCCCATAGGAGGCTATTTTGTCTACATTGAAAATCTGTTGTTTAGTGTAGCCACCTAGTGTAGCCATCTTCATGAATTATTTGAGGTAGACCTTCTGTATAACCTGCTGCAGCTTTCTACATTAGCAGTTGTTTCTTCACCTTACACTTTTATGTTACAAGATGGCTACTTCCTTTAAATTTCATGAACCAACCTCTGCTAGCTTCAAACTTTTCTTCTGCAGCTTCCCCACTGCTCTCTCAGCCTTCATAGACTTGAAAAGAGTTCGGGCTTTGTTCTGGATTAGGCTTTGGCTAAAGGTAATGCTGTAGCTGATTTGATCTCCCCAGCCAAACCAGTAAAATTTTCTCCATATCAGCAATAAGGCTATTCGACTTTCTTATCATTGGTGTGTTCACTGGGGTAGCACTTTTAATTTCCCTCAAGAACTCTTCCTTTACCCTCATAGCTTGGCTAACTGTTTGGCACAAAAGGCCTAGCTTTTGGCCTATTTCAGCTTTCAATATGCCTTCCTTGCTATGCTTAATCATTTTTAGCTTTTGATTTAAAGTGGTCAATGTGTGACTCTTCCCTTCTATTTGAACACTTAGAGGCTCTTGTAGGGTTATTAACTGGCCTAATTTTAATACTGTTGTATCCCAGGGAATAGGGAGAGACTAGAAAAGGTAGGTGGGGGAATGGCCGTTCAGTGGAGCAGTCAGAACACACAACATTTATCAGTTAAATTCACCACTTTATATGGGTATGCTTCCTAGCACCTTAAAACAATTACAATAGTAACTTCAGGAATCACTGATTACAGATCACCATAGCAAATACAATAATAATGAAAAAAATTTAAAATACTACAAGACAAGGCAGAGCATGTCAATTCAGACAACTAGCAACTCCCCTCTTCCCTCATCTTATTTTCAAAAGCCACAGAATTCAGTAGGCCTCATGAAATCAATATAAGAAACAAAGACATGGGTGAGATGGTGTTCTGTGCCCTCTATGTACCAACAGACTCCAGGAGAGACTCGTGAGATTGAAGTAATCAGAGGGGAAAATGAGGGCCATTGGAAAAGACCAAAAGAGGGGTCCTTGGCTCACTTATCGTCACAGCATCTGGGTAAAGAGATGAATAGATGTTCAACCTAAAATCAGGAAAATGGAATTCAAGACCACAAGAAGATACCATTTCACATTATTCCAACTGCAAAATGAAGAAGTTGAACATATCAAATGTTGGCAACTATTTGGATCTCCACAGGATCTCACACATGGCTGGGGGAGTATGAACTGGCATAGTGACTTCTGAAATCAACTGAGAATTTGTCATATACCCTATGGTCCAGTGATCACACTCCTAAGTACATAATCAAGAGACATTCTTGTACATGTATATGTTTACTTAAGCCCTACTTGTAGGAGAAGAAAAGCTGCAAGTAGCACCAAGGGCCATTGACAGGATAATGGAAAAATAAATTGTAGAGTCCTCACACAGTGGAATATTATGTAGTGGTAAAATTAATAAACCAAAGCTATATAAAATAATATGGATAGTTTTGAGTAATATCAAATTGGCTGGAAAAAATCAAGTCCCAGAAGACCGCACACGGTATGCTATATTTTTTGTAATGTTAAACAAATAAAACCAAATTACAGTTTAAATATTCATATGTATGTGATTTACTATTTTATGAAAAGCATGGTAATAGTAAACACAAAATCCAGGCTCATGGGCATATATTAGGGAAAGGCCATGGGTTAGGAGGGGGAAACCCATACAGACATACAGTTATAACCCATGATCTGATGATTCGTGGTGTAAGTGTTAAGTCTCTGTGTGCGTGCATGTGTGTGTATGCATGTGTATGAATGTGTCTTGCATGCTGCATGGACCAATGATGGTAGTAAGTCACGAATTGAGAATCATGTTTCAACCAATTTTATAATCTGAAATCCATTAAAATATATATGAACGAAAGTCAGGCACTATGTTAAACACCTTACACTTTCTCATTTAAATTCTCACAACAGTCCAATGAGGTAAGTACTTTTTATTCCCATACAGATTAGACAACTGAGGCATCAACAAAACAAGTACTTTGCCAAGGTTCTGTGGCAAGTGAATGTCAGGATTTACACCAAAACAGTTTGACTACAGAGCCATAATCTTCTAAACCACTATGCTACAACTTTTTCGAGCTCTTTATAGTTACCTGTACTGTCCAATATGGTTCTTACTAGCCACATGTGGCTATCTGAATTGAAATTAAATGAAATTTAAAATTTGATTTCATGTTGCACTTGCCACATTTAAGTGCTCAGTTGCTCAAGAGCTAGTGGCCACCCTCCTGGAAAGTGAGGTGGAGAATTCATCATCACAGAAAATTCCATTAGACAGCCCTGGCTTAGCTGATTGCAGAACCAGGAATGTTGTTCAAGTTGATTCATGCCTGGTTCTGTCCTCTTTCCACTACTCCGCATGACTTCCCAAACAGAGGTCCCTGATGTTGATGCCCCTTACAGAATCTCAACAACTCAGAAATGTTCTTTGATATCGGCCCTATGCTGAGCTGAAAGGGCACCGGGGGACCTGGGAATGCCTGATGAGGTGGCCAGCTTTTGATGCTAGTCTTGTGCTCTGCACTGACCATTTTCCTAAAAAATGAAAAACTAAAGCTTATGAAACAGAGAAATGTTCAGCATGTGTAAATAGTTACATAAGAGAAAATAAAAACTTGCTACAACACCTTCAAAGAGTTGGCCTTATTATAAACACCAAATTTTTATCATTCCTTCAAAATTATTTCTCCTATTAAATGCAAGTTCTTCCATCAAAGCCACATTTGCTCGTTTAGTCAACCGCTCTCCTAGCCTTGGGCAATGCACACTTTTCCATTTCTTCTCATGTAACCCTCTTGGCTACTGTGAATGCTACAAAACCCACTTCAAAGCATGTGAGAGGCGGGAACAGGATCTACAAGGCCAAGCAGAAAAGATTCCAGGGATGGGATAAGATATGAATTTTTGTAGAGCAAGATGAAAGCATTTATGAACACCTTTGCAAATGCACCAGCACAGGCGAATCATAGGAAAAACAACGAAAAACAAAAATAAAAGTGTATCTTTGGCATCCCAATCAAGTGCCCTTCCCAGAAATCTGATTATTTAAGTGTCTCAAAATTCAGGAAGATAGAAGTTAGAAAAATGCCATTTGGTTTTGAGAAATACATCATCAAATCTTCAAGATCACTTCACATATACTTTCTCCTTTTGATTCTCTTGACAACCCTGCAAGGTGCACAAAGCTAGTAATAGTATGTTCATCTTTCAGGTAAGAAAACCACAAACCACAATTAGGCTTGCAAATTGGCAGAGATATAGGATCAAACAAAGATTTCTTGCTGCCAATTCTGAAGAGTTTTTGCTATACTATGCTGCATTTTACTTTATTTTTTTGCATTTTGAAATGTGAATCAAATTCTCTTCTCTTTCAATTTAAGCCTACAGTGACGAGGCTTAAGTAAAGAAACCTTTTGAAATCCATAGCTAGGGCATGAAATAACTATGAAAATAGAAATAAAAACTGGCTGATGTGGTCAACCTTTCTATAAAAGTAGCTATAGTTACACAGCAGATGACAAGTCGTAAGATATATGTAGGCTGGTAAATGTGGTCTACTTATTTGCAAGCCTACATGAAAGCTGGATGAATATACAGCTCTACTCACCTTTCTCTATGTCCCATATGAGAGCATTTTCCCTGGTCCTCTCCTCTCCATCAAACACACAAGCACACAGTTCGTGGTAAAACTCAATGGACCCTATGCAACGATGGTGTTTGTCAAGAGGTCTGCTCTACCTTTTGCCCCTTTGTCTGATTAAATCCTTCTCGTCCATTAGGTCTATGTTCTGGGGCTGCCACTCCATCCAGAAGCCTCCCTTAAGCCCTCAGCGCTCCTGATCCTTTCCATAGCAGCTGCCCACCCATCTCATTGGGAAGATTCACTCTGTTCTAATTCCCTGTTTAGTCTATCTTTGCCACTAGACTGTGAGCTCCTGGAAGGCAGGTTCTTCAAGTACTGGAGCTGGATCTAATACAGAATGGGCACCAGTAATGTTTGCTGAACAACTATTTGTTGAAGTAACATTTGTTTGTCCATGTCATGGATACATGAACAAATGATCTAACAAGCGGTTCCAGCTTTAATGAGGGTTCTGATATGGTACAGATGTCCTCTTAGGTATTTGCTTAAGACACTCACTCTCTTAGCGGGTGTAAGAGGCAGGCTTTTGGTTCCCATAGTCTTTGTTCTCTGGTATTATACCATGAATATGTTACATGATCTGGCATAAAAACTTTGCAGCTATAATTAAGGTCATCAATGACTTAAATCTAAAATAGGAAGATTTTCCTGGATTATCATGGGCCCAATGTAGTAACTTGGGCCCTTAAGAGCAGAAAAAGAATTCAGAAGAGAAAAACAGAGAGATTCAAAATGTAAGAACTTGACCTGTCATTGTTGACTTGAAGATGGGGGGAGCTATGTGAAAAGCATGAGAAGGAAGTTTATTTTGCCAAAATCCCAGGAGCTTGGCGGCGGAGCCAGAGCCCCAGGTAAGAACTGTAGCCACAGCTGGTATCTTGATGTTAGCTTGTAAGAGCCGGAGCAGAGAATCCAACTATGCTGTGCCAGAATTCTAACCTATAGAAACTGTGAGATAATAAATGTGTGATGTTTTAAGCTGCTACATTTGTGGTCATTTGTTATGGCAACAATAGAAAACTAATACAGGGGCTTTCTCCAGAAGCAGCAACTCAGATAGAGTTTGACTCCCAGGTTTTTAACTGGGGAGGTAATCACCAAAAAGTGGTAAGGGAGTGAAGGAGTGAGCCCATGAAGGGAAGAAAGTCAATACAATACAGGTTACCACTGTGGGGAACAAGGGCTCAATACTGCTGGGGACCTCTAGGAAACCTACAGAAGCAGTCTCAGTTATTCTCTTTGAGGGAAGGGAGCCAGAGCACTGATCCACCTGCTCCCACCCGGCATTGGTGGGCCTGCTCCCAGAGGCACTCATTCTCTAGAACCTCTGGTCTTTCTCCCTTACAGTCTCTGCTCTAAGAGAGGAAAGCAATCTGACAAATGAACTTCTTAAAAAGCAGTACAGACTCAACTGTGACCCCTTTGGGGTTGCTATGCACTTAAAGGGTGACCTAGAGAGAATGGAAAATATTTAAGCCTCTCAACAGTAAACCTCAAACAAGGATTTTAGGATTGTACCTTTAGAAGAGGTTTTCTCAACCTCCCTACTACATCTCCTGCTGCCTCATCTCCCCACCCCCTGCCCCTGACTATGTCCGCTGGCAAGGCTCGCCTGTCCTGAACCCTTCTGCAATTGAGTATCTACCCATGACACAGCTTTGTGAATACAGATGTGAGCCCGATCAGTACTGTGCTCTGTGTGGCCTCTCTCTATACCATCATACACATCTTTAACCACTTTGGACTTCTCAAATGAAAGCCGCTTTATAAATATAAGGCATTAGGGCGCCTGGGTGGCTCAGTGGGTTAAAGCCTCTGCTTTCGGCTCAGGTCATGATCTCAGCGTCCTGGGATCGAGGCCCACATCGGGCTCCCTGCTTGGCGGGGAGCCTGCTTCCTCCTCTCTCTCTGCCTGCCTCTCTGCCTACCTGTAATCTCTCTCTCTCTCTCTCTCTCTCTCTGTCAAATAAATAAAAATAAAATCTTTAAAAAAATAAATAAATAAATACAAGGCATTATTCTTATTCACTAGTAAGTCTAAGTCTAAAAAACCAGAAGTGAAACCTAGTGCTTTGGGACACTCTGAGGATGCAGGAGACCCAGGGAGGAACTGCTTTTCTTTAGCAGAGGCATAATTGCATCTCTGTCAGATACAATCTCACTCCCCATGTGATTTCCATTATTTCAAGACAATTTAAATTCCACCTTTCCTCAGACAAAAGGCTGTGATTACAAAACAAGGAGCTTTTTACAGCAAGAATAAGTGGTATTGTTCTACAGAACATATTGTATCAGAAAACAGTACCTTGAGCAACAGAGCTGGCCAGGTGGAATTCCCTTATACAAACTGTGAAAGGGAGTTGAAAACAGTTTCTAGTGTCCAGTGTGTGGGGCAGTACCAAGAAGGTGCTGGAGGAGACACTTCCTTCTCGCATGTGGCAGGACTCCTCAGAATACGACGTTGGGGCTAAAGTCTCAGGCATCACTTAACACCAGATGCTTCAAGTCCCACTCCTCTGAGACAAGGTTTGTGCAACACGAGGGGCTGTCCACCAATGCCCAGTCCAGATGTGCTGTTTTCTATTTCCTAGGCCCTGAGCTATGCAGCATTTATGTAATATTCATAACCATATTCTGCTATTATTATTATCCCCACTTTATAGAGGAGGAAAGCAAGGCTCTCAAAGGCTAGGTCACTTGCCTGAACAAAAGTCACAAAGAGCTAAGATTTGAACCCCAGATCTGACCTGCTTCTTCGGTCCCTGCTTCAAACAATTCCCAGCTTTCTGTTTCACACAGTGCCAGGTACCAAATGGCTCAGACTTCTAGCAGCCTTCAAGATAAGCTGCCCTCTGCCAGCTCTGGCTTGTGCCCTAGCATCCACAACCAGACACTTCTGGGAGCTCACCCAAGGAATGGGCTTATCTGCCGCTTATCAAGTCCAACCTCACGACTCTTTCACTCAAGAAAGCACTTCACTTTGCAAATAAGTAACACTGACGTTGTTAAAAGGATAACCTTGAATCCACTCTCGTATATTTAGAAAAAAACTCAACCATTCTCAAACCTTGGTTGAGGCAATGTTGCATAGTGGTTAAGTCCTTGGGCTCTGAAGGCAAAAGAACTTTTGAGTTCACCTACTAGATTCTACCAATTACTAGCTACGCGGTGTGTGGAGCTAAGCAATTAAGTTCTCCGAGTCTCAGTTTCCCCATCTATCAAGTGGGCCATTGTATAGTTTCTGCACATGGGGATGTTGTAAGGATCAAATGCAACTCTATACATAAAGAGCTTTGCATAATGCCTGGGACATAACAAGCCCTCACATGTTCATCCCATCGTCATTGTTATCATACTATTTTCCAGTTCTTTGTTATTCGTGGCAAGCCTCCAGCTGACGAGGACACAGCAACTCCAGCTAAGACACAAGAACTGCCTTCCAGTTCTCTAACTGGATAAAGCCCCAGACTTGGCCTCTCCTTGTTGACCTTTGAGTCAGCCATTTGACTGCTTGTCACCGCCTCTTTCATGGGGCACCACACTTCTGGGGGATCATAAGTAAGATTTAAGATCTTCATGATGGGACTGTCAAGTGGAATTCCTCTTTTCTTCTGGCAAAACTGTCAAGGCTTTCTAGAGCTGCCCTGGAAGGAGACCATACCCTGAATGTTTCAATTCATTACAGTGACAGTCATGAAACACTCTGCGCACCAAGCTCCACATTCAGAGTTTGGACCTCACAGAGCCCAATCAACCTGGTCCCCGTGCTGGAGGAAAGCATGATGACATGCCTTTTATCTTAGTATCATAGGGCAGGACCTTAAAAGAGCAAATAACCCCTAAAAATCAGAATTAAAAAGCAGAACTATCAACTTTTATGCCTGGATGAATGCTTTCAACATAAGTTTGTTTCTGGATCAAACAGTGACCAAATATTATTACCCTGATAAGATTTCTATGAAACACACTGTACAACAGCATGATAATCTTTCTTCTTCCAAAGAAAAAGACAGGAACACAGAGGCTGATCTTTGGCTCAGATGGCTCCAGGATTAAACTCTGGCTGGCTTCTTGCTAGCCAGGCTTCTTAGCAGGTGAGCTAATCATATAGGCCACATTCTCCTCATCTGCAAGATGATGATATCAAGACTGCCAACCTGGGGGGGGGGTACTGGGTGTGTAAAGTGTGACGAGGCAGCAAAAGCACTTAGCAACGCACCTGTGTTCAGCGAGCATTAGGAATGCTTTTTCTTAGTGAAGTTCCTCAAAACTCACTGTATAGATTCACTAGCAAACTTTAGCAAAGAAACTACTAATGCATTTTAAAAAGGAACAATAGGCTTATATTTCCTAAAGAAAAGCATTTCAAAGTTAATGCATACATGCAAGTTCCTAAGTGTCCCTGTGTCCACTTGGGCTCATGGGAAGAGATGGGTTTTTCAAGGTTGGTGTTGGCGCCAGCTCATGTGGGTCACCCCATGGAAATTCAGTTTTCCGCATTAGCCTTTAATGGTCCTCCTCTGCTGGGCATTTGGGGCTATGGTTTGAAGTAAATGCACTCAAACAAACATCTTTTGGTGCCAGAATTGCCATGGGCACATACCTTTATTTCGATGGTCCTGGGAAGTGGTTTGTTAAACTATTGTTCTCGATTAAAAACTCATGTGTTTGTTCAGTCCAATATGGGTCGCTGCTTTGAGTGAAAGATCCCCTTGACATGGCAAAACCTCTACTTGTGACAAGCCAGTGCCAAGTATGTCTTAACCAGATGCAGGCCCGGGTTTGATTAGCAGCCACCGAATTCCATGTAAAATCAGATAATGATGGTTTTTCCCCTCTCTGCTGAGCAAATATCCTCAGCTTTTAATCAAGCCTATATATGAAAAACCTCTATATAAATAACTCCATGCACGACAATGGTTTTAAACCTATGGTTCATCTCAACTTTCCTGACCTCTGACTGTTTAATCTGAGAAGGACCTGTGCAATACCAACTAAAAATAAAGGGACTAAAATATTTATTTTGGCAGATACCATATAGATATAATAGAGGGACATGTGGTGAGTGGAAATTCTCTACCACACACAGAGAAAAGAGAAAGAAAAGGCTCTGGAGTCCATTTTTGTTTTCCCACTTGTGGGATAGCATCTATTGGATAATGATGATATTAAGACTGCAAAGACACGTGCCGCTTTGGAACGCTGCACCAGACTCCGTGGCTGTGCATGGAAACCTCTTTCTCTGCCCCTTTGGATGTTCAAAGGGTCCAAACTGCAAACCTGGGAAACATGAGCCTTTTCAGAGGAGCTGGAGTCTCAGCTTGGGCTTCCTTTCCTTTCTTGTGGGCACAATTTGGGTGTCTGCTGTTAATTATTTGCAGGTGCATTTTTGCTGCATGCAATGGAGTGAGCTTCCAATTAGGCTCTTGCAGGTGTAATTAGCAATTTCCACCTCACTTTGAGGGGGCAAGTGGATAATTGTGCCCACGAGGTGGTAACGGTTCCTGACCAGGTTGAACAGAATGCCCCGTTGCACACTGCTGTCTGGGTATCCAGCTCTGTGAAATGGAATGCTGAGCATTTGGAGTAAGGTTCAGGTGTGCATCTGGAGTTTAGAAGTGGAGCCCCACATGGAGGGTGGGGTTGGGGTATTCTGAGACAAAGCTCTGGGCTGATGATGTTGAGTAATTCCATGAAAACTAGCTCCAAGACAGAAGTCGACTAGAGCTACAGAACTAACCTTTCATAGAACAAGAAAAGCAACTCAATGAGAAAAATAAGTCTCTATTAACTTTGCAATAAGCTTTATACTTAAAGTATTTCCATATAATCATCTTGTGTGAGCTCACATACTTAAAATTAGAATATTCAGAATTTTAATGACAATAACACTTGGGGAGTGCTTACTGGGCCAGGTGTTATTCTAAGTGTGTGTGTGTGTGTGTGTGTGTGTGTGTGTATGAGAGAGAGTATGTATGTATGTGTTCAATTAATGCTCTTGGCATACCACTTTAAAGAATTATTATATCCATTTTAAAGAAGATAAATTGAGGCACAGGGAGATGAAGTATTATTCCCCAGATGATAAGCTAGCAAGGAGCAGAGCCAGATCTCAAAGCCAGGCAGGCTGGCTCCAGGGCACTAGCTAGTTTGCCACTTAAGATGAGAAAATTTTCAAATGACAAAATGGAAAGAGGAGGCTAAAGAATTTGCTCTGCAGGACACAGGATCATTAAATGGTTCATTCATTTGTGCATCCATTTATTCATTCATGTAACAATTCAAGGAATATTCAGTGAGTGCTGTGGTCCAGCACATATGTCCGGTAAATGTTTTATAACCTAGAAGTTTCCATGGCTGCTTGTTTAATGTAAGGGATTTCAGAAGTGGAGTGAATAAGAAAGAATGGAGGAAACAGGGAGCAAGTGAAGGAGAGAGGTAGGAAGGGAGTGAGACATGGGAGGAAGGCAAGACCTAGAGAGTGTAAAGAAAAGGGGGAGAGAGAAACTTCGGAAATGAGTTTGTCTTCTGAAAACAAATCCCTCTGTGAGAAATGGGGAGAAGTCACATCAACCAACCAGCAGGATTATACTAAGGAATGTAGAAGAGAGACTCTGTTGTACCTCCTTTTGTGTATTTCTTACTTTAACAACAAGAGTAGGTATTCAGTGGGACTGCCAAAAATTAGTCCCCACATTGACATCTGAAAACCCAAGCAAACCCAGGCACCCTGACCTCCGTGGCCTATGAAGTGGCGATTTCTGAGTGGTCGCATTCTGGGTAGCCCATCCAATGTATGGCAAGGAGTTTAGAGAATCTCAGGATTCAGTGATGGAGCCAAGTGCCACTGAGCCACATTCCGTTATCCATTCCATTCCCTTGCTGACTGACCAGCTGTATTCTGTCATCTTACTGAAGCACATTTTTTTGAAGCACATTTTAATAATAGCAGAATTACATATTAACTTATCATTGGGATGAGTGTCTCAGACTGAAACAGAAGATTAGCAGTAATGTTTCCTAAAGGGTGAACAAAACTTGAGAAAGCACCAGAACTTAAAAAAAGAAAACAAAAACAAAACCCAAACCATTGTTTCTTGATGAGGCTGATGGTCATTATAGAGAGACGAGTGTGCATGCCAACTTTTTCTCAGGGACAATCATTCAGTCCTCATGTTGAGCCTCTGAACTACTATAAATCTATGAATCTAATAATAACCAATACATGTTGAGAGCTTCCATGTGCCTCACACTGTGCAAAGCTCCGTACAGAGATTATTTGATGAGGAGGAATAGCTCACAATAATTCTTTGAAGTAGATGCCATAGGCTGAAGCTTAGGAAAGCCCAGCACTTGCCCAAGATCACACAGCTGGCAAGTGGCAGAACAGAGGGAATATGTACATTTGGATGCTTTCACGTTCTGCAGCCAGGATGCACATGGAGTTGGTTTGAAAATGATCTTTTCTTTGATGTTTCTTAGGACCTCACTTAAAACTTCAAATATATTTTCTTTTCGGAGTTGGTGTTAAAGACATTTCCACTATAAAAGTTGGCCAGCTTTACTGGTTTTATTAAATACCTGGGCATTTATTCTATTGGCTTACTATAAAGTCATGAAAAGAGTCTGTGTTGGTTGCCCTTTCTACAACGCCCTGAGATCTGAACTTTG
Organism: Ailurus styani; assembly: GCA_002007465.1. Lineage (NCBI taxonomy): Eukaryota > Metazoa > Chordata > Mammalia > Carnivora > Ailuridae > Ailurus > Ailurus styani. Next base: position 515,372 of record LNAC01000358.1, read on the forward strand.
CCTAGGACGGTCACTCAGGAAACTTTGAACTTGGCATGATGATAGTCATCAAAAATGATTTCTTTTTAAGATCCTCATTTATTCCACAAAGAATTTAGAGTCAACCAACATGTAGGGTCTGCTCCTGAAATTCATACTAATACAAGATAATCTTCAAGTCATTCCATTAGAGCTAAGACTTGTTATATATATTTAGTTAAATCACGCTGCCTTACCATGGATTGCATGGCAATGAGAGTAAGACCTGAGTGCCCCTCTTACTGAGCTTTTTAAAGATTTTATTTATTTATTTCACAGAGGGAGAGAGATCACAAGGAGGCAGAGAGGCAGGCAGAGAGAGGGGGGGAAGCAGGCTCCCTGCTGAGCAGAGAGCCCGATGCGGGCCTTGATCCCAGGACCCTGAGATCATGACCTGAGCCGAAAGCAGAGGCTTTAACCCACTGAGCCACCCAGGCGCCCTTACCGAGCTTTTTAAATTATTTTTCTCATTCTCATCTCTACCTCTTACTACCAGCTAGACAGTTCTTGACTTGCAGGAATTGTTAATAGCTATCATGCTGGCCAGAATTTCCATAGCAAACCCCTTCCTCCCTCCCTCCCTTCCTGCACCAATCAAACGTGGCTTTGCCAGGATCATCTTGGCTAAACCGATGAGGTCAGGCACTGCGCAATTCCTTTCATTTCCATTTTAAAAGATGTAAAGGAGTCACTTGGCCTCTTTGTGCAGAGTTAGTAGACCAAAACTGGGTCCATTTTAATGAGACATTTTAAGCCCATTATAATTGAGCCAGCCTCTTTAGAAAGCTGGCCATAGGCAATCATGAGTTGAGTGAGTTGAAGTGACCCTGGAGAGTTCAGGTGAAGTGCCCCAGAGCCTTAAATTTCCATCATTCAAGCTGGACCACATGTGATGCTCTTTGGAAATACCAATATCCTTCCAGAGCAAGCAGAGGCTGACTTTGTAGTGGACAGCTCTTGTCTTTGCTGGCCCAGCACCCTTTACACTGACACCTGTTGTCTTTACAATATCTCAAGCATGGGTCCTACTTCTCCCCTCCTCAGGCTGGCATTTTACCCAGCCTGTGTCCTTCATAGTGCATACCCCTCCTCCTCCTCCCCTGTACAACAAATGGTTGGTTCAGAGGTAGGCCTGAAACCCAAGAGATACCCAGTAAGAGGTAACAGGAATTTGGGGCTGTTGTTACCCACTGCATGGAGAAAATTCATCCCTAATAGGAAAGAAGGAGTACAGCAGAGGGTGTACAGCAGAGGATGGCTAGGGGATGACAGGAAGAACAGGGCCCTGATGACTGTGCTTGAGCACCATGTCCCTCCAGCTTCTCTAATGGATGAGGACCAAGTAAGTCCCTTTCTGGCTTAAGCTACTTTGCACCGAAATTCTGTCAACTGCAGTGTACTAACTAGTAGAATGCTTCATAAATACTTTGGAATTGATTTTATTTAAAGTTAAAAAGGACCTAAGTGAATGAGAAGAATAACAGGCAAATGTTGACAGGGAAGGCACATGGCAGGTCTAAATGAGACCTTCCACAGGTGAGTCTGACAGATCTAAGTCTCGGGGATCAGCAACAGGTCCACAGGGATGCAGCAGGAAGAATTTTCAGAGAGTGGGACAGAAAGGAAGAGCAATATGTGGAACAAAAAGTAAAATCTTTTGGTACAGCCACTTTGGAAAATTGTTTTTGCAATATCTACTAAAGCAATAAATATATATACCTATGACCAAGTACTTCTACTCCCAAGAGAAATATACATATAAGCTCATAAATGAAACACACTACAAATAGCAGCACTGTTTGTAATTGCCTGGAAACCACCTAAGTGCCCATCAAGAAAAGAATGGACACATGAATTATGATATGTTCATGCAATGAAATACTATGCAACAATAAGAATGCATAGTTTAATAGGCTGGATATATACAACATAGACAAATTCCATAAACATAATGTTGAGTTGAAGAGATGGACACCAAACAGTACATCTTATATGATCCCATTTATATCAAGTTCAACAGGCAAAACTAATCTATGAGGTTGAAAGTCTGGATAGAACCTGGTGCATAGTGATTGAAAAGGTATAAAAGGCTGTTGCTGCTGCTGCTGCAGTGTTGGTCTTGTTCTAGTTCATGATCTGGTTGCTGGCTTCACAGGTAAGTTGAATTTGTATAAAATTCCTCAGGATTATGAATCCTTAGGATTCATATTCCTTTCATATGTATGTTAGCCTTAAATTCAAAATTGGAAAAACTCCCCTTACTTAACAATGTTGCAGCTAATCGACTTGCTATTGAAACAAACGATCCTCCCCTTTTGGGCTCTGGACCACGTAAATGGTTACTGCTCTTGGTGTTCCACGATCCATCTGGCTTACTTTCTTCTTTCTGCCTTTCCTCACTTCCAACAATCACCTATGCTAGGTTCAGGCACATGAGCCAGAAGCTGTCCCTCATTTTGCAGGTATGTCTTATCTTTGCTGGTTTCCATCCTCTCACCCTGCATCACAAGAAGAGGTTTGATAGGGTTGGAGAAAGATGCTAATGATCTGCTCTAGTGGAATTAAGAAGATTTCTCTAGACCCACAGATGAGTGTTTCAAATGCAAAAGAAGAGGCAAAATGTGTCACAGACACTATTTACTAAACTCACTTGATCTTCCTCTTGGCATGTAGCTGGGTTTGTACTCTCCAGACTCCACTGCACTTAGGGAGCCATGTGACTGACTTCTAGTTAATGAAGTGTGACTAAAAATAATGTGTACCACTTCTAGGACAACCCTTAAACCCCTACTTGTATTATTTTGCTAGGGCTGCCACAACAAAATATCACAGACTGGGTGGCTTAAACAATAGAAATTTATCCTCTCAGTTCTGGAGACTAGAAGTCTAAGCTCAAGATGTTGGCAGGTTTCATTTCTCCTCAGACCTCTCTCCTTGGCACATTCTTGACGTATCTTCACATGGTCTCTTCTCTGCACACACATCCCTAATGTCTTTCTGTATCTCCAAATTTCCTCTTCTTATAAAGGCAGCAGTCATGTTGGACTAGGGCCAACCCAAGGGCCTCATTTTAACTTATTAACTTCTTTAAAGGCTTTATTTCCAAATATGGCCATATTCTGAAGTACTGGGGGTTAGAACTTCAACATATGAATTGGGGGCAGGGAGCACAATTCAATGCATAATGCTTTTCATGATTCTCCAGGCTCACTCCCCTTCCACCAGCTGGCTTCACATCCAAGTGATGTTAGAAGCCGTAAGTTGGAGATGGCCAACCTCCATCATCCTAGGACCCCGAATGATTATATGAGAGCAGAGGCCCTGTTAACCTGGACTCTCCTTGAGCTGTTTACATAAGTGAAAATAAGCTTCTGTATGAGTAAGAAACAAGCTCCTCTATGTTTAAGCATTTATATATTTTGGGGTCTATGTGTTAAAGCATTAGTTGGCTCCAACTAACATAAAAGGCAATGCATTTTTTGACATTTTGCCAAAAATCAGTCTGGGTGGAATTATTATTTATGCTGAAGATTCTGAGAGCTCCCACAATACTTTATCATTTCTAGTATTATTACGCAGTTTATATCAATGTTTCTCACAGTGTTGTAAAAGTGTAGAATCCTCAGCCTCAACTCACACGTGCTAATCAAAATCTCAGTGCATTTGGGAGCCTCGGATTTTTAATAAGCCTATATGTCACTCAAACGCATACTAAAATGTAAGAAATATTGGTTTACCTGGTAGGACCCTTTCTAATTGAATGGGTACAGCAAAGCCATTCTTGCCTAAATGTGGTTAGCTTTTGAGATAGGTTTTTAGATTTTCCCCATGGAATTATCAAACATGTTCATTCAATTTTATTTCCCCTCTGTTTTAGGTAAAACAAATAATTCTCTCTTTCCTTTAATCATTACTATTTTATGGTGATTAATCACTTGGTTGAGGTCCTCACTAAAACTACCATTTGTTTATTATTATGACTTATCTTAGTAACTCTCAATTGAAATTACATTTACAGTTGACAGTTTTACCCAGAGAGTTCTTCCTTGTGTCCTCATTTCAAGCTGTGAGCAGGGTTGCTTAGTTCTCAATGTTACAAATTCAAGTCCATGCTGAGTCACATTAGGAGTAACCCTGAAAACTACTCCTACTCTATTTTATATATGTGGGTCTTAGATTGGCATTTCCTAAAGTCTGACAATGATTCCCCAGAATTTTAGTAGTTGTTAACAAATAAAATGATTCCATGATCAAAATTATTAGAAATACAATGCAAAATCTATCAGATTTATTTATGTAATGATTGTATTTTGAACCTCTAAACCTCCAAGAATAGGATATAATCTACAAATTTTCCCAGACTTAGTTTGCCACAAAATGTGTGTGTGTATGTATGTATCTGTGTAACAACTTAAATTATCATTATTCTTCAAAAAACAACATTCGATTCAAAAATCCCTAATAATTGTTATTTGAGGTCATATCATGCTGGGGCTGTTTCTAACTTAGTTACTTCTGAATTTTTTAATATTAGGGCCAGTACGTATGTATAACGATTCTTTCAGTCCTGGGATAATTTCAGTCCTATGGTAACTTATCAAAAGATATTTTAAAGAGAAGAGCTCTTTTCTAGAAAACTAATATTTTATCTGTGGTGATATTACAAAGTCCTATGGTTAGTGTAAAATTATAGAAGCTAGAAACCTGCCATATCTGTTGGTATCATTAACAATTTGGCTCAGTGCTTTTATTGAAAGAGCCTCAGTAAGTACCTGATGTAGATGGCAAACACTGGGCAAATGTGCCTTCATTTTGCTCTCCTGTGCCATGGCAGGCATCAATAATCAATTAGGGACTATTATAGTGCACTTAGCTAGCATGGACCTCAAAATGACGATAAACACAGTGCTTCAGGAAGCCACCACAAAACAATGAGAATTAGGGCTCCAGTTGACCTCCACTACTGAGTAGTTATAGTTATCAAGTCTACCAGAGTCTAGAGAGAATACATTAATTTGAGGTCAAACTATTTGACTTTGGTAAATCAGTTAGCTGTTCTAACTTCCCTAAGCTTCAATTCCCTCACCTGGAAAAAGGTAGTATCAATAGTCTGTACAATTACAGTTATATTAGGGTTAAGTGAGATAATCCATATAATGCATATAGCACAAAGCCTGACAATGACCACTGTTCAATAATCATTTTCTTTTTAAAGATTTATTTATTTATGAGAGAGAGAGAGAGGAAGAGAGAGAATCTCAATCATGACCTGAACCAAAATCAAGAGTTGGATGCTTAACCAACTGAGCCACCCAGGCACTCCTCAACAATCATTTTCAATTCCTTGTTTGCTCTATTAGATAGAGCCTTCCTCCCTATTACACAAAGGGCTGTAACTGAGGCTCAGAGTGTTATAAACTATGTCAAGTTAACAAGTCTACAATTCCTGATTTCTGTTTCATTTTCTCTGCCCTTTGTTTATCCTGGAGAAAGTCTTTATTAACTTTATTAATTATTTATCTATTAGTCATGTATGTATTTTTTTACTTTATCACTAACTACTTGGGTAGTCCCAAAAAGATTTAAAATAGCTTTCAAATAGAAGGACTGGTAAGGTATATTCTGGGCTGGGAAATGTTCCAACTCTTCTGCCCAATTTTCCTTGGCGCCAGGCGCCAATGGCTATCATGGAAGAGCTGGCTGTAGTGAGAGGTCACAGAGCAAAGCATAGCCTGTTTCATTTTAACAACAGCCTCACTTTACTTGTTACTGACAATGCCCTCCTTTACATTAGCTATGACCCCAGATGACTACCTTAACAAAAGGAAGTAACATGGTCTAATTGTTCTGGATTCCTCTGTAACAATTCCTTCTTGAGTAAGGAGCATTCCTGGCCCTATTCCAGTATTTTATTCATTCCTTCCATGTGAAAAAAAAAAAAAAAGAAAAGAAATGATAGTCACATGGTCATAATTAACCCCTACCTTGTATCTAGAAATGTTATATTTGATTATTCATAAATGCCATTGCACATGTGGGAAAAGATAGCAACTGAATAATCACTATACAAATTTAATCAGTTGATTTGTCATGGAAAAATTTTAGGCATGATGTAAATCAAGTTGTTGTTTTAATATATCCATTCCCATATAATAAGCAGAAACTTCTCTGAAAGCATGATATTACCTCTCCCATAGTACATGGGTCCCTATGAATTTTCCATCTCTTCCATCCCCCATACTGACAAAGTCTGGGCTTAAGATTGTGAGAAATGCCAGGAATCGATGGGAGCCATAAGACTCATGGATCAAGAATAAGAATTCCCACCAGTAGAAAGTTCCAGAATTCATGATAAATGCAGAGCTCCTCATGAGAGAGTGTCATTCATGATATTTACAAACCTGTTTCACTCAGAAGCAATGGTGGAATCCATACAACGTTGCCTGTGTTCAGTACATCCATTGCTGTGGCCAAAACGATTAAAACCAGCTGGAAAGTTGTCAGCCATTTTAAACATTCAGCTTAGATCACAGTTGTGCTACCAACTGTGATTGTTTAGAAAAATCACTTAAGCAATAAGAGGCAGGAAAGAATAAATTCTGAACTTAACTTTTAAAAAAGCAAGGGGAAATTTTCATAATAGTGGGCAACATTTAACACATTAAATAATTCCCAGAGACTTCACTACTGGCCAAGACGGAATAGCTCACTACAGCCTATCTCTCACTGATTACAACAAAACACTCTGGACAAAATATAAAAGCAACTACCTGAGGACCATGAAAGTGATATGTCAGTAGCAGCCCACACAACTAGAACTGAGAGAAATCTTGCCTTTCTGGCCATAGAACTGGGGGAAAAAGCCTCTAAGATCCAAGGAGTATAAGGGAAATCCTCATTTACCTCCTCTTTTTTTCTCTACCTGTTTGACCCAAGGTGGATCATAGTCGCAGAAACGGGCTGTAATATCTAGGGCAGTGGGCATCCCGAGAGAAATCCCATCTTTCTACTCTTATCAGGAGAATGAGAACAAGGGCCCTGTGAGCTGGAGAATGTAGAGGGAATCCTGGAGAGGAAAAAAGCTGAAGAAGAAAATCCCATAATCCTGTATATGTACCTGTAAAACTACCAGGCTTATCCCTAAACTGTGCATGTGAAGGATAGATCTAAAGACTTTAAAAACTGAACTGAACTGACATTGGAACCACCACTCATAGAAGGTGCAAAAGAGTTGCAGTGTGAACCTAACTAGCTGTTAAGATTGCCTGTTAAGTCAGTTGCCTTAACTGCCTGTTAAGTCAAAAAACAAACAAACAAACAAAAAAATCAAACCAAACCAAACCAAACAACAACAACAACAAAAAACCCCAACCAATTAACCAACCAACCAAACACCCTCAATCTTCTCCAGAGGATTTTAGCGGGACCCAGAGTCCAAACTTCATAATATTCAAAATGTTCAGGATACTTGACATATAGAAAACAGGAAAATGCTATCACCTTGCAAAGAAAAAGATAATCAATAGATGCCAACTTCAACATGACCCAGGTTATCAAGACAAAAACTTCAAAGCAACTATCACAACTAAGCTCCATAAGATACAGGTCAATACACTTAAAATGAATAGAAAAATAGAAATTCTCAGCAGTGATAGAAACTGTAAAAATCAGATATCTGAAACTAAAAATCAATAGATGTTTCAATGACAGAATGGAAATGACTAAAGAAAGAGTCAGGAAACTTGAAGTCAAACAATAGACATCATCCAATCCAAAGAAAAGAATGGAAAAAATTTAATGAAATAGAAACAGATCCTCAGGGACCAGTGCAACAATATCTAAATGTTTAACATGTATGCCATTGGAGTCCCAGAAGGAGTAGAAAAAGAGTCTAGTGCTGAAGAAAAAAAAAGAAAGATTTAAAAAAAAAATGACTGAGATTTCTGAAACATTGTAAAATACAAAAATTTACAATTTCAAGAATTAGAACAAACTTCAGTAGTATAAACTTGAGGAAAACCACTATGAGTACATCAAAATCAAACTGCTAAAAACCAAAGACTGAAAAAAGAAAGATAGCCCTGTAAAGAGCTAGAGAAAAATGGCATGCTACTTAGAGGAGAACAGTGAATAGAATGATTGTGTTTATATGTCTTCTCAGAAATCATGGAGGCCACAAGACAGTGGAACAAGTCCTTTAAAGTCCTGACAGGGAAAACCTGTCAGTCCAGAAGTCTATAGCCGGCAAAAATACCCTTCAGGAATGAAGAGAAAAGCATTCTATGATAAAGACACATTTAGAGAATTTATTAACAGCAAACTTGCTCTAAAAAACTCACTAAATAATAATAATTTTAAAAAAGTTGTTCAGGATGAGGTGAAATAAAACCAGAAGGAAACCCAAAATGCAGAATAAAAGGAAGCTCAACAGCAATGAGAAATACCTGGAAAATACAATAGATGACATTTTCTCCGCTTTGAGGTTATAAAATATGTATGACTGTTAAATGCAAAAATCATAATGCTGTCATTTCAAAGTTTGTATGTAACATTGTCTAACTTTTCAAAGTTTGTATGTAACACATCTGAAACACATATCATAAGTGGAAAGTGAAAAGAATGAGACTGTCATGAAGTTTCTCCCCTTTACGTGGTATGGTAAAACAGTGACTCAAAGTAGATTGTGAAAGATTAGTATATATGTTGCTGTTACTCTAGAGCAATCATTTAAAAATTAAAGAGATATAGTAAAAACCCAATAGATAAATTAACCTGAAATATTAAAAATAGTCAAATAATCTAAAAGAAGACCTGATGGAGAAACAGAAGAACAAAAATAAGAGACGGCAAACAGGATATACATAATAAAATGGCAAACTTAAATCAAATCATATCAATAATTATAATGAAGTAAATAATCAGAACATATTAATAAAAATACAGACACTTTCATTATAGATTGAAAAAGCAAGATCCTACTATATGCTATCTTTATTAAGAAACTCACATTAGGGCGCCTGGTTGGTTCAGTGGGTTAAAGCCTCTGCCTTTGGCTCAAGTCATGATCTCAGGGTCCTGGAATCGAGGCCCGCATCGGGCTCCCTGCTCAGTGAGGAGCCTGCTTCCTCCTCTCCCTCTGCCTGCCTCTCTGCCTACTTGTGATCTCTCTCTCTCTGTCAAATAAATAAATAAAATCTTTAAAAAAAAAAGGAAAGAAACTCACACTAAATACAAAGATAGACATACATTAGATGTAGTAAGAGTGAGAAAGATATATCATGCAAAAACTAAAGAAAACTACAGTGACTACATTAATATCAGATAAAGTCAATTTCCAGACAAAGAATATTACCAAGAATAAGAAAAATCTCTGGTAATAAAAGGTCATTATATAATAAGAAGTAATAACAATATCAAACATTTATGTACTTAATGACAGACCTTCAATATACATCAAACAAAAACTGACAGGACTGAAAAGAGAACAAATTATTTTACTTGGACTTCAACATTTCTCTCAGAGTAATCAACAGAATAAATAGAGAGAAAATGGCATAGAACCTTTGTATAATGCTATTACTCAATTTGGCTTAAGTGACATTTAAAGAACAGTCCACTCAACAATAGTAGAATACACATGCTTTTCAAGTCCAAATAGAATATTCACCAAAATAGATCATATGTTGTGCTATAGAATAAATCTTAAGAACTTTAAAAGAATAAAGATAATGAAAAGCACCTTTTTTTTAGCATAGCAGAGTGAAACCGGATATCTATAACAGAAAGATATCTGGGAAAATCATCAATATTTGAAAATTAAATAACACACTTCTATATAGCCCATGGGTTAAATAAGTCACAAGAGAAATTAGAAAATATTTTGAATTGAATGAAAATGAAAATGCAACAAATAAAAATATATAGAATGCAGATGATGCAATGACTAGAGGGAACTTTTCAGCAATATGTGCCTTATTAGACAACAAGATGAAAAAATTTCAAACCAATGAAATTAAAGGCAGAGAAAATGCAAAAAGAAATCAATGAAACAAAAAGTTTGTTTTTTAAATGATCACAAATAGATAAACCCCCTAGAAAAAAAAAAGTAGACAGAAGTTAACCTCTATCAGGGGAAAAAAAGAGACTGTCATTAGAAATCTTATTAATAAGGGAGTTACCTACAATTGATAATTTTGGCAATATTGATAGAATGGACCATTCTCTTGAAAGAAACAAACTACAAAAGCTCACTCAAATAGAGATGAATAACAGAAGGATCTCTTAAATTTACCCTGCCAATTGAAGGTAGCTTAGAAGAGCAACAACAAAAACTATAAACTCACAGATCCATGAAGAGAAGAACATGAAGAAAACTAAAGCAAGGCACATCATAATCAAACTACTCAAAACCAATGATAAAGAGGAATCCTAAAAACAGCCAGAAGGGGCGCCTGGGTGGCTCAGTGGGTTAAAGCCCCTGCCTTCGGCTCAGGTCATGATCTCAGGGTCCTGGGATCGAGGCCCGCATCGGGCTCTCTGCTCAGCAGGGAGCCTGCTTCCTCCTCTCTCATTCTCTCTCTCTCTCTCTCTCTGCCTGCCTCTCAGCCTACTTGTGATCTGATCTCTCTGTGTCAAATAAATAAATAAAATCTTTAAAAAAAATAAAAAATAAAAAAATAAAAACCAGCCAGAAGAAAACAAAGACACATTATACACAGAGAAATAAAAATAAAGATGACAGCAGATTTCTTATCAAAAACAATACAAGGTACAACATAGTGGAGAAACATCTTTAGGGTACTAATGAAAAAATCAATTCTACATCTAAAAATTACTTTAAAAAAAAAGGTGAAATAAAGACTTCTTTAGATAAACAAAAGATTAAAGAATTCATCAGACTTGATTTACCAAAAAAGTTAACAGTCTATAATGACAAGGAATATTATATCAGATGAGTATTTCAACCTATTAAAGGGAATAAAGAGCACCAGAAATGTTAAATACATGAGTAAATATACTTTTTTCTTATTATTAAATCTCTCTAAAAGATAATATACCACTTGGAAATATTTTTAAAAGATTTTAATTATTTATTCGAGAGAGAGAGATTGAAAGAACAAGTGGGAGGAAGGGCAGAGGGAGAAGCAGACTACCTTCAAAGCAGGGAACCTGACGTAGAACTCAACCCCAGGACTCTGGGATCATGACCTGAGCCAAAGGCAGATGCTTAACTAACTGAGCCACCCAGGCACCTGATAATCTACCATTTGAAACAAACAATAAAAAACATTTTGTGGAGTTTATAAAAAAAATAGAAATAGAAGTTATAATAGCAAAAGCACAAAAACTAGGAGGAAAAAATGGAAATATAATGTTTTAGCCTGTGAAATTCTTAAACTGTACATGAAGTGGCATAATATCATTGGAGGGTATATTGTGGTAAGTTAAAGATATGTAAATCCTAAAGAGACCACTAAAATAACAAAATAAAGAGCTATAGTCGAAAGGAACAAAGAAGATAAAAGTAAATCAATTAAAAATCCTCAATCCAGGGGCACCTGGGTGGCTCAGTTGTTGGGCGTCTGACTTCGGCTGGGGTCATGATCCCAGGGTCCTGGGATCAGGCCCTGCATCAGGCTCCCTGCTCTTCAGGAAAGCCTTCTTCTCCCTCTCCCACTCTCCCTGCTGGTGTTCCTTCTCTTGCTGTATCTCTCTCTGTCAAATACATAAATAAAATCTTAAAAATTAATTAATTAATTAATTAATTTTAAAAAATAAAAATAAAATAAAAATCCTCAATCCCAAATAAGGCAGCAAAAGAAGGATTAAAGAAATGATGGGGGGAACAGGAAAGAAATAGCAAGATACATTTAAACTGACCATAACAAAGAATCACATTAAGTGTATTTGGTCTAAATACCACCAACTAAAATGCAGTGATTTTCATATTGGATGAAAAAGCTAGTCCCAAATATATCCTGCGTACAAGTAATCCACTGTGAGTATAAAGACAAATAGAAAGAAAGTAAAAAGTTGGAAAAACATGTATTGTGCTAATACTAACCAAAAGAAAACCAAAATGGCTATGTTAATACCAAAGTTGATTTCATAACAAACAATATTAGCAGGGATGAAGTGGGCCATTCTATAATTATAAGGTGTTCATTTAACAAAGTGGATATAAGAATCCTAAATGCTTATGCTCCTATTAACAGAGTTTCAAAATAAATGAAGCAAAAAATGACAGATCTGCAAGGATAAACTGACAAATCTACAATTAGAGTCGGAGATTTCAACACCCTTCTCAGTAATTGATAGAACAAGTAGAAAGAAAATCAGTAAGGACACAGAAGACTTGAATAATACTAACAATCAATTTAACCTAAGTGACATGTTTAAAACACTCCCACCAACAATAACAGAATATATATTCTTTTCAAGAGCATGTGAATCATTTACTAAGAGAGTATATATTCTGGACCATAAAACAAGTCTCAGTAAACATAAATGATTGAATTAGTACAAATTATGTTTTCTGATTATAATGGAAAATCAACAGAAATAAATAACATAGAGATATCTTTAAAAATCCCCAAATACATGGAAACTAAATAAAGTACTATTAAATAATCCAGTGTAAAATGAAGAACATCTATTCTTCAAAAGTTATTAGGAGAATAAAAAGAAAATCCCCACATTGAAAGAAAATAGTTATGAATCACATATGTAATAAAGCAAATAGAGACTATATAAAGATACAGAATAAAGAATTCTCAAAACTCAAAAATAAGAAAACAAACAACCCATACAAAACAGGAAAAAATATCTAACCAAATCTTCACAAGAGAATCTATATAGGTGGCAAATCAGCACATGGAAAGGTGTTCAACTTCATTAGCCATTAGATAAAGGCAAATTAAAACCACAATGAGATACTACTACATACTATTTAGAATGGCTAAATTAAGATTGACCATATCAAGTGGTAAGGATTTGAAGGAACTGGAATTCTCATATACTGATGGTAGGAAAGTAAAATGATACAACCACCTTTGAAAACAACTGGCAGTTTCTCAAAAACCCAAATGTATCCTGCCATACGACCCAGTCATTTCTCTTAAGTATTAACACAAGAGAAGAAAAAATATTTCTGCATACATAGACTTGCACAGAGGGGCGCCTGGACGGCTAAGTCAGTTAAGCACCTGACTCTTGATTTTGGCTCAGGTCATGATCTCAGGGTCTAGATTAAGCCCCACGTCAGGCTCTGTGCTTAATGCAGAGTCTCCCTGGGATTCTCTCTCTCCCTCCCCTGAGTGGCATTCTAAATAAATAAATAAATAAAATCTTTAAAAATACAACAAAAACAACTTCAGGAATGAACACAATAACTTTATTGTAATAGCCCCAAACTGTCCCAAATGTCCAACAATAGGTGAATGGGTAAATAATATGCTAAGATTACTGGTATACTGGTCAGCAATAAAAAGGGATTGATTCATGCAATATGGGTGAGTGAAAACAAGCAAGTCAAAAAAAGAATATATACTGTGTGTTTCCATTCATATAAAATACTAGAAATTGCAAACGAGTTTATAGCAAGATAAAGTAGATCAGTGCTTGACTATGGTGTGGATTGGAGGGATTATGGAGACAAAGGGGGAATTACAAAGAGGCATGAAGAAATTTGGGCAAGTAATGGATACACACGCTATCTTGACTTTCATATGTGCATCCATGTCAAAATTTATCAAGTTTTATACATTAAATAAGTACAGTATATTGTATGTCAATCATACCAAAATAAAGCTGTTAAAACTTTAACAAATTCTTTTTAAAAATAAATTATTAAATTAACAAAATCTGGCAATGACTAAAACAACATAGCAGCAACATTTTACTGAGCATTTACCATGTTCCAGTTGCTATACTAAATCCTCTTCATATGTCCTACCACTTAATTCTTTTGAAAAACCTAAGACATGTATTATTAAAGAGGGTCTGAGACACAGAGAGGTTATATAATTTGCCTAAAGTCACATAATTAGAAAGGGGTAGAGCTGGGATTTGTTTCAGAGTCAATGATTTTAGCAAGAGTACCATGGGGAAATAGACTCAGACCTAACAGGCCACACAGACCTAGAGATCCATCCTAGATCTGCCTGACTTCAGAGCCCAAGCTCTTCACACCGCTTCATTATACTGCATCCCTTGTTGGAAATAGCTTGCCAGAGACATAATAGTAACCAAACCTGTGCTAATTAAATGTGTACTTTCTGACCTCCATAGTCAGCCTAGATGGGACCCATGCTCATCCCTCCTCAGTGTTCACATAACCACCAACTTTCGCATAAATGAGTGAAGAGAATTAACTCAAGGCTACTAGCAAAATTTCCTCATGTTAAAAAACAGAAGCAACTGAAGCTCTGAAGGAGTTTAAGAAATTTGCCTAAAGCCACCCAACAAATGAGTAGTGGTGAAACTGGAAGTCAAACTCAGGTTGGCAAACTCCAGAGCTGGATGACTTGTGGTTCTTTGAAAGAGATGCTCAAAATCTGTCTATCAGAAAACTACACCCTCTAAGTTGACCACAAGTGGTTCAGAGGTGTTGAAGGGCTGCAGATGAGCTGAGACAAGTTTACAAAGGAATGTGGGTGTCCCGTTCCAGGGACACAGAATAAATGCTCAGCAATCCTCGTCTCTGAAGACAATGCATTCCAAGCTCCCAGCCCTCTTGAAGAGTGGAGGGGCTCTGCTATTCAGCCCTCCAGCACCCCTGTTATCTCAAGGTTAACTAATTATTTTCCTTTATAACTCAGTGGAGACTGATAACTATTATTTCCTTGTCTAACACATACTTACATGTGCTCTGGTTATATATAGGTTGCTAGGAATTAGGATGGGCATTTTTTTTAGCTCAACTTTACCAAGAGTATTTATACTCAGGATTCTAGAGCCATCCCAATTACCTCTGAAAAATTAACATAGGGGCAGGGTAAGACAAGGAAATATTTCTGTTTTCCCAGATTATGATCTGGGAAAAAACAGATAGGATCACAGTGTTTGCTGACCTGATTAACAAGGAACTTCGATGATCAAAAGCAAGTTGAGGAGCTTTAAGAGAGGAATGCTATGCAAGAAGAAAAACAAGTGAGAAAGATAAGAGATAAGAGAGATGACAAGGTCAGAGTCCGTGAATAAAAATATCTGGTATATTTATAAAATCTCCAAACCCACATAGGACTGCTGGTTGTTCTCCAATAGCCATTCTCCCCTTCTGTACTTGCGGAATTTTAGCTGGCCTGCAGCCTTCAGTAAGGGACAACATTTTCTAGCCTTGCCACAAACTGGATGTGGCCACATGACTAAGTTTTGGCCAAAGAGGTGAGTGCAGGAGCAATATATGCAACATCCAGACTGCGCCCTTACAGGAAAGGAATATGTTCTTCCCTCGTCTCCTGTTCTTCTTCTGGTTAAGACACAGACTGGATAAAGGAAGCTGGAGCAGCCATCCTGAACCACGAGTTGGAAACCGTCATGTGCTGAGGATGCCAGTAAGATAAAAGCAATAAGAGAGAGGAAGCCTGGGTCCCTTTCACTGTCAAACCACCACAACAGTCCTTTGTGATCTAAACAGATTTTGTTTTTGTTTGTTTTTTATATAGACTTTGATGTAAGGAAGAAATAAACTTACGTCTTAAATAAGCTATTGGATTTTGGGATCTCTCTGTTAGAGCAGCTTCATCTGAATTGTAGCTAATACATCAGATCATATGAGATTGATAATCAGGATAATGATATCAAATACACTGATGGCAAGGAGGATTTTATTTCATTGCAACAAAGTTTCTGGAAACACCTCTTCCAACCACCACATGGTATAAATTCAAGAAGAGATCAAAAGTGTGATTTATTGCCATAGACTTAAAATCTAGAAAATGTAGTCAAGTTGGGCTGGCTCAATTATCACTTGCAGCTTCTTTTTGATGGCCTGAAATATTATGCTTTAAATGTGGAATGTTTGGGAGAAGGACTTTCTGATTCTGAAAAGCACAAGTTCCTCTATTCCCTTAATCCCACTTCAAAAATATGTGGCCCCAATACTTCACGTCAGACCTGTTGGCTCCTTCCTTTGCAAAGACTGTAGTTGTTACCTTAAAATCACACTGGATCATATTAGTTCTCTCCTCCCAATTTCCTTTTCTTAAAGCTTGGAGCCTCATCATATCACAATGAAGTATTGTAAAAATATAGGATAACAAATGTTTTCCTCTGGGCTTGGTAAATTGGAATGGGGTAAGGATTGTGCATTTACACTCAATTTACTTCAGACCATATTACCTATAGAATAACTTGTGAGTTCTCAGATAAAAGCAAATAAAGGAAACCATGCCAAAGTAAATGAACATTTTTCAATTCCTTTCATATATTAAATACTGATATATTTCCCCAGAAATATAAAAATGCACAGCATCATAGTCTATCTTCATGCAAAACGCAGTACATGCTCTTTTCTATCACTTTAGAATATGCCTCCTACCAGCATTTCTACTTTTGGGAATATAAGCAACAGAAATGTGTGCAAATGTTCACCGAAACACAATTCACGCTATTCACAATAGTCCAAATGGAAACAGCCCAAATGTACATGAAAAGCAGAATGGATAAAACAAACATTAAATACTCAAACAAGGGAATACTCAAAGGGAATGAGATCGAATTGACTACAAGTACACAAAACCATATGGATGAATCTCACAAATAAGATGTTGCACAAAGGGCGCCTGGGTGGCTCAGTGGGTTAAAGCCTCTGCTCAGGTCATGATCTCAGTGTCCTGGGATGGAGGCCCGCATCGGGCTTTCTGCTCCGCAGGGAGCCTGCTTCCTCCTCTCTCTGCTTGCCTCTCTGCCTACTTGTAATCTCTCTCTCTATCAAATAAATAAATAAATAAATAAATAAATAAAATCTTTATAAAAAAAAATAAAAAATAAAAAGAACAAGTCTAAAAGCAGCACATAGGGCACATAGGGCGCCTGGGTGGCTGGTTAAAGCCTCTGCTTTCGGCTCAGGTCATGATCTCAGTGTCCTGGGATCAAGGCCCACATCGGGCTCTCTGCTCAGCAGGGAGCCTGCTTCCTCCTCTCCCTGTCTCTCTGCCTGCCTCTCTGCCTACTTGTAATCTCTCTCTTTGTGTCAAATAAATAAATAAAATCTTAAAAAACAAAAAGATGTTGCACAAAAAAAGGAAAAGAATGCATGCTTTATGATCCCACTAACACACAGTTCAAAGTCAGGCAAAATTAATCTATAGTGCTAGAAATCAAACGGTCACCTTTGGGAGAAATAATGACTGGGAAGGGAACAGAAGAGTTCTGATGACACAACTTTTCTTTTTATGTTGCTGTTGTTGTTGTTGTTTTTTAATCTGGGTGCTGGTTCCATGTGTATGTTCACGTTACGGAAATTTACCAAGCAGAAATCACATGATTTGTGCACTTTCAGGCATGCATGCTATACATCAGTTTTTAAGAAAATTTTTAAATACATGAATCCAAAATATCGAATTGGTTATAATACCGAAAGCAAAGTGAAAAATTATTGCAACCCTCCATCTAAAACATTTTCGAGATTAAAGAATACTATGGACATACCTATAAAAATGGATGTTACATCAAAGGACAGTAAGAAATGCTACAGAGAATAGGCAAAAATGGAAAAGCAGGAGGGACTACCTTTTAGGAAAGTCTGCTAACAACACACATGTCTAATGGCAACAATATAAAATGTTAATATCAATTGTATTACCTACAAGCAGCAATTTTCACTCTTTCACCCTTTGGATTATTTAGAACACTTTTTTTGCACTGGATATTAAAAGAAGGTGATATGCATTTTATTTGGGTTATCCGTGGAAAGCCAGAGTCCATTGGGCTTATTGATGTCCAGCACACGGCTTTCAAGTTCCTTATGTGCCACATGAGGGAGACGACTCAGTTTACAGGAGCCCCGTTTAATTTCTCAATACAGTGGCCACCTGTACTAAAGGTTGTGCAAATAGAGCAGCTGGTGAAGTTCAGGCTGCCTCTTGGGTGTCAAACACAAATCAGCTTGGCATAGAAATGTCCCATCTTCCCTGTGTGTCTCTTCCCTCCCCCTCTCCTTCTCCATGGGGCTCCAACTCCATCACCCCTCGCCTGGCTCATCCCCACAGCCTCCTAACTTGCACCTGTGTTTTGAACTGACTTTGGCTCCAGTTCACCCTTCACACTACAGAGTCACCCTCCTATTACGCTGTTAAAAGTGTTTCAAATTTGCACTTTTAGTCTCACCTCCCCTATGCTCACCCCTCTCTATCTTGAAGCCCCAATAATTGCTTGCCCTTGGGATGACCCACCATTCTCTGCATTCACCACCTGTATTTATATTTCTGTGTCATGGGTCATATTGTCCACTAAAAAGTAAATGTTCCTGCCCATTCCCTGATTATGGAAACCCTGCTTATGTCTCATGATTCAGGTCAAACTGAATCTCCTTTATGACCCCCTTGCTGATCCCCCCGTTTGGGAAAGCAAAACAAAACCAAAAACGATTGCCTTTCTTCATCAATACTTCATTCTTCTAAGTGTGCCCAGGTCTCCTTTACTACAATGTAGAGCTTTTGTGAGTGGATACTTTTTTTGTTTATCTTTTTATTCCCTGAAGCACCTAGCACAGAGTTTTCTACATCTTAGGAACTTAGAAAAGAAATTTTAAAAAAACAAAGAAAAACGCAGTGAGCGCCTGCTGTGTGCCAGGCTCAGTGCTCGGTGAGTCTGTGCGGTAGGCATGGTCACTCCCATTTTCTGTGGTCAAAGCTGAGGACAAGAGGTTAAAAAACTTGCCAGAGACCATGTAGTAATGACAGATTTGAGATGAGAGCCCTGGAGTGCCATCTGACTCAAGGTTCAGTCCCTCCCTCTGCTAACCAGTGTTCCTATACGAAGGTATATGGAGCTGGACCAATCTAAATATGCAGGAAGTACTGGCTCCCAAAATCCAGTTTCTCAAATAAGAAAGTAGTCAATGTATTCTCAGGTTATAAAACTCAGTTTGCTTTAGGCTAGTTCAAGTGTCATCCACCCATTGGGTCTGTGGTCTTTATTTGTTATCCCCCTGAGAATCTGTCCTCTTTACACACATTTTTGTCCCAGGTTTCATTCTGCCTAGAATTCAACTCCCTGCCTTTTCTCAAATTCTGATGTAAGAGCTGGCATACATACTAGGAAGGTTCCTTGTCCTCTCCACTGTCAGTCTTTCTATTTCCATCTCAACAATGGTCTGTTCCTCTCTTCTTTATTTTGTACATTCTAATTACTTCAAATGTAAGCTTTCTGAGATCCAATGACTGAGAAGGAAAAGGAGCCCAATGACCAGTCACTCACCACCATCAGAGATAACAGTGTCTCTGGGCAGCCTAAGATTCCAGCTGACTTCATCAATGTGTCAACGAAACCCCAGGACTACCCAGATAACCAAGGACTTACTCTTCACCTTGAAGATAACAGCAATAATAACACCAATAACCAACTGTATTTGTTTCCTAGGTCTGCCATAAAAAATTACCTCTGCAGTGACTTACAACAACAGAAAATTATTCTCTCCCAGTTCAGGAGGCCAGAAGCCTGAAATCAAAATATTAGCCGGCTTGGTTCTTGTGGAGATCCTGAGAGAAAATCCATTTCATTCCTGTCTCCTAGTTTCTGGTGATGGTTGTAAGTCTTTGACGTTCCTTGGCTTGCAGGTGCATCACTCCAATTCTGCCTCCATCCTCATATGACCTTCTCTCTGGTGCCCCTTCTCCTTCTCTGTCTCTTATGAGAACACCAGACATTGGATTAAGGGTGCATTCTCACCAAGAATGGTCTCATCTTGGGATCTTTAGCTAAGGTAAAGATGCAAAAACTCTTATCCCGAATAAAGTCACATTCTGAGGTTCTAAGTGGATATATTGGTTGGAGGCCACTATTCAACCCAACACTGGTTGAATGTTTACTATGTGCCAGGGACTATTTTAAATAATGTGTATTAAGTCATTTTATCCTGACAATAACTAGAAAAAGTAACCATCTCCCCATTTTAGAGATGAGAAAGATAAAGACCTAGAGAGGTCTAGTAATTGTCCTAAGAACACACAGGTGGTAAAAGGTAGAATTAGTATTCTAAGTCAGGTAATCTGACACAGGAATTCATGTTCTTCATACCAGAGTCAA
Source organism: Ailurus styani (assembly GCA_002007465.1). Classification (NCBI taxonomy): domain Eukaryota; kingdom Metazoa; phylum Chordata; class Mammalia; order Carnivora; family Ailuridae; genus Ailurus; species Ailurus styani. Next base: position 535,640 of record LNAC01000358.1, read on the forward strand.
TTGCCTCAGATTTATTTACCAGATTCAAAGTGCCCTAATTAACAGATGGGACCACTTCTACAGAGTCACATTGTTAATATAAGAGTTGCACACTAAGGAATGTTGGGAAATACATACTATATTTGCTATTGTAGCTTACTTCCAACCATGATATTACTAAGTGGACACAGAATTCTTTCCTGTGGAGTTTGAAGATAGCCTCAAATATTCCAAATATTGCCTGGTTGTCACTTCAAGGTGGCACTCAAAATGAAACCTCTTTGCCATCTTGGTTCTAGGATCTCTCATTTTACAATTAAAAAAAAAAAGTGGAGAGAATAGAGGGATGAGGGGCTTGGTCTCCTTTGTCTCCTTCTAGCCTGCCTTCCCTTTGGACTTTTATCTGCCTTCCAACTCTGACAGTGCAAAACTGGATCAGATCAAACAGCATGGAGAGCCAGACAGAAGCCCAGGCTCAAAATCCAGATCCCACCAGACTCTGTTTGAAATTCAAAGACTGCAGGGGCTGCCAGCAAATTCTTGGAAAAGCTCTGGCCTTAGGAAGAAACCTTGCTTCAACCTCTAAGAAAAAATGCTAGATAATGATTTTCTTAAGCCAACAACGGGGGCTGGTGTTGGGATGAAAATGCACGTGGTAACAGGACAGCAGGTGTACTGGACTGGAAGAGCCTCGGTGTGCCTTCCCCAGAGCCCAGGCTTCATTCTCAACATTCCCTATGATCAAGCTGCTCTTTACATAAACTTTGCTGCAGATAATGGCATTTGCTACAGCTCTTTACAATCAATTCTTTTTCAGTTGTCTTTATTTCACACACACACACACACACACACACACACACACACACACACACACACACACCAGAGGGAACGCACTGGAAAAAGACATAACATGTTCCAAGGAAATATTATTTTCCTAGGTGGTGTGCACAACTTACAAACTTGAGGATCACCAGAGTTCTGTATTTTGCTTCATGCCATCATTATGCAAGGCATACTAATAATTGGACTCCAGAGCTTTGGTTTTAGATACTTGTTCCTCACTTTTCTTTTCTAGAAATTTAAAAATATCTTTTACTATATTCCTTTTTCTCCTTTCCTGCCCATCTAACATTGAAAAATTCTAGATAAACCATCTGCTCTCATTGAAGCGGACCACAACAAAACTGCACTAAAAAAAATTATCCATTGGTTCACATAGCTATCATACTGATACAGGTGGTAGGAATCTGACCTAATAAAGGGATATGATAGCAGCAAGAGTGCAGGGTCTCAGACCCTTTGCAGAGAATGTCGTACTTTCACTAGCATTTAGCTTCAGGCTTAACCTACTCATTTATTATTCATTTATTAAAACCTATTCCTTTATTAAGCAATGTTTAGTCTTCACTTAAAAATAACTGATATAGCAGAATGTACTTTAAAGTAATTACATCATAAGAAAAGTCACAAATCATCCATTTTACTTCATGGATATGCATTTTTCATTGTAATACTACTCTCTCTTTTTACAGGTGAGAAAAGTAAGGTCCAAATTGATCACATTGCTTAAGGTCACATAGCTACTTAGCCACGGAACAGGGACAAGAACAAGGTCTCCCAGCTCCAGTTCTATTCCTCGCCACCTCTATGTAGCCACCCAACCTCATTACAAGATAATCTGCACAGAAATATAAAAAATCCTAAAAGAACCCATGGCAGCATTAATGAAGTTTTAAGTATATGGATGCTTTTAAATTATCTACTTTTTAAGGTTGAAGTCTCTGCATGAAGGCAGAAACTCAGTCTGCATTTGTTTGTATTGAACCCCCAGTATTTAATGTATTACTGAAGTAGGAATAAATTGATGATAGCATAGAAATTAATTTCAAAACTACTCGATAAAAATATGTCCTGCATTTTCCTCCAGATTTTTTCCCCTGTAAATGACTAACAAGTTCATGAACCCTTGACAGGATTTCTCAAACTTGGCACCATTGACATTTGGGCCTGGTAATTCTTTGTTGTGGGGGCTTTCCTGGCCATTGCAGAATGTTTATTAGTGCCTTGGCCTCTTCCCTGTAGATGCCAGTACCATGCCCTCCTGTCCTCACCCCTCCTCAGTTGTGACAACAAAAAATATGTCCCCAGTTATTGTCAAATGTTCCTGAAGGGCCTAATAGTCCTTGGTCGAGAACTACTGACCTTGGTGACAGCCAATACCCCTTGTCATTCATGAAATACAAAACTTGATGAATCAGCTGGAGGCACATTAAAAGACAACATATAGAAAGTTCTCAGAAAATATAAACTGATTTGTTATCACCTAATCTGCTTATAGCAAACATCATTAGCATCAAATACATTATACTGTGTGAAATAAGCCTGTCACAAAAGGACAAAATCCTGCATGATTCTACTCATAGGAGGAACCAAGAGTAGTCAAATTCATAGAGACAGGAAGTAGAATGGTGGCTTCCAGGGACCAGGGGGAGAAGGAAGTGGAAGTTATTATTTAATGTTATAGCGATTCCGCATGGAAAGATGAAAGGTTTCTGAAAATGGGTGATGGCCATACAACAATGTGACTGTACTTAATGCCACTGAACTGTACACTTAAAAATGGTTAAAATGGTCAATTTTATGTTATGTGTATTTTACTACAACATTTAAAAAAATGGTTAAAATTCTCTTTAAAAAGTCATCACAAGGCCTAACTCCACTAAGCAAAAAACACCTAGACATGCTTCAAAACTCCCATACACAAACCCTGTTTTTTGTTGTATTGCCATTGTTTCCTCTCATTTTAGGGGAAGGTGGGAGGGGGTTGTTTTGTTTTGAAAATAAACTCCATCCCTAAGGAATCCAGAAACTAAGACAATCTCCCTCCTAATTCCTGACCAAGCTTTCCCGGCCAGAAGCAAGAGCAGCAAGCAGGGCTCTAGTGCCTTCTGCAGAGCAGTGCACATGCACGCACCAGGCCACAGGCCCTCGGGGAGGCCCCCTGATTTAAGAGCCTTCTTTGTGTGAAACACAGCAAGTCCAGATCCCCGAAGGACTCAGCCTGCGGGCCACGTCAGCCCCGAGCCCTTGCAATTGCCAGGATGCTCTTGACAAAAGACGGTCTGGTACCAAGCGGCAAGGCCATTATTTTCATTTAAACCATACATGTCATGTCCTGTTTGTGAGAAACACGTTAAACAACTCAGAAACACATTCACAATGGGCTCCAAAGTGGGATTCACATTCCTATGGGCTGGCGTACTATAAACTGCAGGGGGAGGCTACTGGGGTGGTGGGATGGCTCATCCACCCTGGTTTTAACAGAGGGCCCCTCCCCAAAGCTCAGCTGTCAATGGGGACCTTCTCTTCATTGTTTGATGAGGGTCTTACAGTTTTCTTCAAGTGCCCAAAGCAAAAAAGCCAGGTTATCTATGGAAGCCCAGAACCTCAGATTCCTTTAAGATTCTCTCTTACAAATTTTTATTTTCCTTAACAACAACAACAACAAAAAAGAATAAGAATTCAGCCCCAAAAAATATCCCAGAGGAAGATGTCTGCCCTATTTCCATCTAGACTGTAACAGCAGATGATACATCGATCATGACTGAAAAACATTTTGGAGATGTAAACGACCCCCAATAAACCCAAAATTTGTTCTCCTGACCCACTCCATCACAAGAGCATCTTGGATGGAAATGCACTCACCTATGACACATAAGATGAGAAATTCCTCATTCACCAATGAAAGAAATAACTAATAAACATGGAGAAGATCATTCAATCAGGTGTAATTTCAACTTATCCTGCTGCTCACCCAGTCACCAAACATATAGTACTTATATATAAAACTCTAAGAAAAGTATATTCTAATATATTAAAATTAGTACCCAAATCTAGGCCTTCGGCCAAGTCAAATAACAAACAGTGTAATAACTATGTCTGCTTTCATGCCATGACATTTCTTTAGGGGGGAAAGATTTATCATTTAAACTATACATATCACATCCTGTGTAAGTTTTTGAAAAACTGAACTATTTTCTTTAAATGTTTAAAGGTAGATTAACTATAAAGAAAAACTGAATCAAACATAATCAAAGTCCTATAGAATTCATGAAGAATATTTTGAAAGGAATCACATAGTTAGTTAGAACAAAGGTGGAGCTAGCAGAATTCCTAAAAGCCAAAATAATACCTTCCCAGATTCATCAGAGATGTGAAGGCAAATGCTAGAATGCCTTAATTCCCTTCCTCAAACTGACAGTTTTCATGCTGAAGTATACAAAATTTCTGCAGCAATTTCAATCTTACTCTGGCTTTATGTAAAAAGATGTCCCTAGCCTTTTAAATGCTAGTGAGTGAAAATGTAGTTGGCCATCACCCCCAGCAGGCTGCAACATCCTGTTCTTTCCTCTCTGGCATGTCTGTCAAAGGAGAGATGGACATCACGCCTCTCAGAAAGATGAAAATCATCTTTCTTGGCACTACTAAAAAAGAACTTTATCTTTGCCTTTATTACAAATGTAAGAGGATGTCTGTCCTAGGCAGAACTGATTCTCCTGATACCAGTAATCAGCATCAAAACTGAACTTGGGCCTGTGGTTGGTTAAGATATCCTGGTATTTTGTGTGTGTGTGTGTCTTTGGATGTCAGCCTAAGAGAAGACTTGGTTGAGCCTAACACAGCTGTAATATTCAGTAACAGCTCTTCTGTTTGAGTGATCCTCTCTGCCATATTCCACCCAAAGAATGGCTTGAAAGAGAGAAAGACTAAAGAACTAACTCTGTGGCTCAGGAAGAATTCTGTGGCTCATTCAGTAAAGAACGCCATTCATTCTTTATCAGCTAATTCATTTAATTGGAACTGTGCTAAGTGCTGAACGTATGGCAAAGAATAAGATAAAGTCCAGGTTCTCCCAGAGCTTACATTCTAACATAGGGACATTCCAATGTGGACAATGAACAAATAAACAAAGTACATGGAGACAGATATATATGTATCTGCAGCAATTTCAATTTTACTTTGGCTTTATCTAAAAAGATGTCCCTGGCCATATATATACATGACACACATAGAGTGGTGGTGAGTGTTACAAAGAAAAATATCGATACCCCAGAGAAATGAAAACATATAAAACTTGTTCACAAATATTTGTAGCACTATTCATAACAGCCAAGGGTGGAAACAACACAAATGTCTATCAACCAATGAATGGATAAACAAAATGTGGTATATTACTCAACAGTATATTATTTGGCAATAAAAAGAAATGAAGTACTGATGTATGTTAGAAAATAGATGAACCTTGAAAACACCATGCTACAATGAAAGAAGCCAAACACAAAAGGCCACATAGTGTATGATTTCATTTATATGGGATACCCAGAATAGGCAAATCTACAGAGACAGAAAGTAGATTAGTGGTTGCCAGGGGCTGGGGAGAAAAGGTAATAGAGAGTGACTGTTTAATGAGCATGGGGTTTTAGGGGTGGTGAAAATGTTCTGGAATTAGACAGTGGTCATGTTTATACAACACTGCAAATATACTGAAAATCACTGAATTGTACTCTTGTTAAAATGTCGAGTTTTTTGTTACGTGAATTTTATTTAAAGTTTTAAAATATTTTTAAAATGTAGGAATAATAGAGCAGGCTAAGAGTACAGATAGTACCAGAAAAAGTGCTATTTTAGCTAATGTGATCAGAAACGTCTTCTCAGTTAAGTTGACACTGAAGCAGAAACTTGAATCCAGTGAGGTTACATGCCAAGCAGGTATTTGGGGCCTTTGTCCTCTGCTGTTCCTCTCTTTCTCTTCTCCCTTTTTCTAACACAAAACTTTTCATTTTAACCATTTTTAATCATAATATTATGTGACTGTCACTGCCATGTATTTCTAAAACTTTTTCATTGCCTCAAACAGAGAACTGTTATTCTTCTTTTAAGGCTACAGTTAGGTCATTGATACAAAAAAAACAAAACAAAACAAGAGGAATGGTTTCACAAGAGAAAAGGTGAGCAGGGAGCGTACTCATATCACTGTTTTGTTTCTATCCTGTTCAGTAAATGATTAGTGATGACCATAGCGGTAATTGTGTAATATGGGATACTGAGCTGCTGTGTTGAGAGAAAACGGTGGGGAGGTCAGGGAGAAAGGGATATCTGGCAAGATCAGCCTCTTGGTGGGAAAAGTCCTTCCCTCATCACGCATCATTTGATTTTCAAATATTTATTGACTTATGGAGACAGTGTGGACTCCCATGTCTGAAATATCCATGTGCTTTACAGAATGAATAGCCATCCAGGTCTAAAAAGTCAACCTCCCTCTAAAAAATAATAAAAAGAAATTTAAAAAAAATTAAAAATCCCAACTTCTGTTCCCTGAATAGTATATAACTTCAAAAAATATAACAGAACTATTTTTCCCTATTTTGGCATCAAATCATAATAACTCACAGAAAGAGCAGTGCTTTTTTTTCACTTAAACTGACTTGTAATATATGTATGTTCACACACACGTATGCACACACACACAGTAACTAAGCCTCTACTTTAAAAAGGAAACTTGTTACTTTAAAAGACAAAGAAATGTAAAGATGGCTAAAATTTTACTAGCTGAACTAATAAGAGTTGGTTCCAATTAAATATAGCATTCTCAGTTTTATTTTCTCATAATGTCATTCTTATTCTGGTCTGTAATCCAGTTTATATATTATGTGTCTTTGGTACATGTAAGGAGGAATTTAAATTTATAGTGCTGGTAAGAGAAATGGATTTATACACTCTAAAATATAAGCTCTTATTCAACATACTTAAACATACTTAAAATACTACTGATAGTCAGCTGCCATGAGGCAAATGTGTGAGCTAAACAACTCTCTGAGCAAAAATATTGAAAGGAGGCTGCAGCACTTATCATGAAAACACACTGATGCTCACAATGAAACTGAAGATTGGCATCTCAGTCCTGCTGGAAAGCACCCCAGCTCCTACAAATAGGTGTGTCCTATTTGAGAGTACTATGATTCACAAAGTGAGATGGAACTCTTTTATTCAAAGCACAAATCTTGTGCAACAAGACAAAGTACTCTGCAATACAACTAGGTCAAAAATACCAAAAATACAATTCCTGGATGTTCTCTGTTAAACCAGTAACATCATATAGCTGTCAGGACAGGCAGAGTTTAGGCCAGCCTCACTACCACTCCGAGCTTCAGAGCTTAAGGGCTGGATCCTGATTTTCTGGCATGCAGGACTTACATTATCAATCCATCCACTTGCTGAGGTCCAAAACTGCTAGCTTTCCCACTGCCCTTCCGTTCCTTCTGCCCAGTCCCAGCTCCCTTCCTGGCTGCAGCACTGCATTTCTGGCTTTGCTAAGAACTAGCTTGCAGCTCTTATAGCTCCAAGGCACCCTCAATGCCTACCATGTTGCACCCAGCAACTCTATTAGTTGGACATGACCATGCACTTTTTCCAACAAGCCCTCAAGCACTGACCACTCTCCAACAGCCTCGGGCTCTCACACACCCTCTCTTCTGATTGTCCCTATTTCAAATGGAGACACTTGCCATTCTTTGGGGGTTTTACCTCCTGGGCTGCTGGAGGAAGGCTGCAGAACTTCTCAGCTGTGTGCTCACTGCGCTTAGCTCCAGAGTTACTTTACCCATGAAATAATTTCTTTTTATTTTTCTCCCCTCTTTTTTCTTTCTACCCCAACCCCACTCCCACCCTTGGAGTAACTCGAAACTGTTTTAGAACACCTTCATTCCTGCAGAGCTTCAAACAGCCGTGCGGCAAGGTCTAGAAGGGGCTGCTAAAGCTGTCTTCGCTGTTGTCCGTGCCACTGGGGCAGGGTGTAGAATGACCTTAAGTCTCCAGGCTCCCTACCACGCCAGCCCGGCCAGGCTGCTCCTAATGAATAACAAATGGCCCTTCCCGATGCATTTGCTCAGGACAAGCTGCCATTACAAGCCCTTTTGTTTTTTTAGTGTTGTGGTAATGTATCATCTTGCTTGGCTGGATGTCATCTTTGAGAAGGTCACCACAGGTATGTGCGCCCTTCCCTTGGACTCCCCTCCCACCCACTCGCACCCCCACCACCA